>WSYH01000046.1:158445-219900 GCA_036426205.1 Ascaphus truei
GAGAGAGAGCGGGTGGCGAGAGAGAGAGCGGGTGGCGAGAGAGAGAGAGAGAGCGGGTGGAGAGAGAGAGCGGGTGGAGAGAGAGAGCGGGTGGAGAGAGAGAGCGGGTGGAGAGAGAGAGAGAGCGGGTGGAGAGAGAGAGAGAGAGCGGGTGGAGAGAGAGCGGGTGGAGAGAAAGAGAGCGGGTGCAGAGAGAGAGAGCGGGTGCAGAGAGCGGGTGCAGAGAGAGAGAGCGGGTGCAGAGAGAGAGAGCGGGTGCAGAGAGAGAGAGCGGGTGCAGATAGAGACAGAGAGGGGTGGAGAGAGCGACAGAGAGAGGGTGGACAGAGAGGGAGAGGGTTGAGTGAGAGTTGGGGAGATGAGGAGGAAGAGGGGGTTGAGGAGGAAGAGGGTGGTGAGAAGGAAGAAGAGGGGGGGGAGGAGGAAGAAGAGGGGGGGAGGAGGAGCAAAGCACGATGCTGGACAGCCAGCTGGCGAGAAGCTTGCGTCATCACGCAACAGAGCGTGTGATGTCATCGCAGTAGGCGGAAACAGGGAGATCCAGGGGTTGATACCAGCGTGTACACCCAGGCATCAGCCTAAGCTCCGTTACAGACACCAGTGAGAGAGATGATTAAAGCGGACTGAGAGGAAGGTGTTGCCAATGGACCTCAACCAGGCTAAGTTTGTTGAAAAGTGAAAAAGGATGAAATAGTATGTGAGTAACACTCCAGGTGTCCGTTTATATATGTTTTATTACATTTTAGTTTCTCAGTGGATCTGTGCTATATTTTTATTTATTTTTCTATGATACACTGCTGGGGAATTACACTGACTTCCAGAGTTATTTCACATCAAGATTGTACCCTTTTGTGAGTCAAATCCATTTATGAGCACTTTGTGTGTTAATGTGCACTGTGTGCCAATATGAAGGGCTTTAGATCTGACAAACCCCAGACACCAAGGGTGTATCCTATTATCAGTACCAATGGTTAATGGGTCTGTTGCCTGACAACATCATAATCTGAAGTGAATTATCGTTAGGTATCCATTCCGGTTCCAACTACCTGTTCACAGAGGTGTTATTGTCACTTGCACTGTATGGTATTATACACTGTGTCTTTCTTTATTCCTCACCGATATACTGCACTGAGCATGGAGTGAAGAACAGCACCAAGGAGGACAATTTTTCTATAAGGAGGAGAGCGTGATACAGGATTAGGGGGGATGAGGAGGAGGGGGATAAATGTGAGACAGGGGGGAGCGAGAGCGAGACAGGGGGGAGCGAGAGCGAGACAGGGGGGAGAGAGAGAGAGACAGGGGGGAGCGAGAGAGAGAGAGACAGGGTGGGGCGAGAGAGAGAGAGAGAGAGAGACGGGGGAGAGAGAGAGGAGAGGGAGAGGAAGAGAGGAAAGAGACAGGGGGATGCGAGAGACAGGGGGGAGCGAGAGAGAGAGAGAGACAGGGGGGGAGCGAGAGAGAGACAGGGGGGAGCGAGAGAGAGACAGGGGGGAGCGAGAGAGGAGAGAGAGAAGGGGGGAGCGAGAGGGAGAGACAGGGGGGGGGGGGAGAGAGAGAGGAAAGGGGGAGCAAAGAGGAAAGGGGGGAGCCGGCGAGAGAGAGAGCAGCAGGGGGAGAGCGAGAGAGAGACAGGCGGGGGGGGGAGCTGATCGAGAGAGGACAGGGGGAGCGAGAGAGAGAGACAGGGGGGAGCGAGAGGAGGAGGAGAGCGAGAGACAGGGGGGAGCAAGAGAGAGAGACGGGGGAGCAAAGCGGGAGCAAGAGACGAGGAGCGAGAACAGGGGAGCGAGAGGAGACGAGACGGGAGGGCGAGTGGGAGAGACGGGGGGCGGAGAGAGAGAAAGGCAGGGTGGGCGATGACGAGAGAACAGGTGGGGGCGGAGTTAGCAGAGAGAGGAGCGGGTCAGGCAGGGCCGAGGGATGAGGCGGAGAGACAGGGAGGAGGCGCGAGAAGGTGAGAGGATGAGAGAGAGAGCAGGAGAGGACGGGATGAGGTGAGGAGAGAGTAGAGAGAGACAGGGGGGAGCATATACGAGGAGAGACATTGGGGTCTGGGAGCAAGCGATGAGGAGACGGCGGGAGCGGGAGTTCGAGAAGACGAGAGAGGCGAGGGAGCGCGAGAGAGAGAGAGAGAGACAGTGGAGTAGAGCGAGGGAGAGAGAGAGACAGGGAGGAGCGAGTGGGAGGTGAGAGAGTAAGGAGGGGGGTGGGAGAGATGGAGATGGGGAGAGGAGAGAGACAGGGGGGGAGCGAGGAGAGAAGGGAGGAAGGGGGGGAGCGGAGACGAGAGACAGGGGGGGGAGCGAAGAGAGAGAGAGACAGGGGGGGGAGCGTAGGGAGGGGGAGAGAGAGTGAGAGGAAGAGAGACAGGGGGGCGTGCGAAGTGGAGATGGAGACAGGGTGAGAGGAGGGAGGGAGGAGGGGACGGAGGAGCGGAGAGAGGACAGGGGCGGGAGCGAGCAGAGCGAAGGGCGGGCGAGCGAGGAGAGACGGGGGGGGAGCGAGGAGAAGACGGGGGGAGCGAAGGAGAGGACAGGGGGGAGCGAGAGAGAGTGAGACAGGGGGGGGGCGCGAGAGATGAGGCGAGAACAGGCGGGGAGCGATTGAACGGGGGTGGAGGCGAGAGAAGGTGGAGCCCAGGGGGGAGCGACCCGAGAGAGAGGGGGGAAGCATGAGAGAGAGGACGAGCGGGGGAGCGGGATGAGTTGAGAGAGACAGGCGGGGGGGCGAGAGAGAGTGAGAGAGAGACAGGGGGGAGCGAGAGAGAGACAGGGGGGAGCGAGAGAGAGACAGGGGGGAGCGAGAGAGAGACAGGGGGAGCAAGAGAGAGAGAAAGGGTGAGAGAGACAGAGAGAGAAAGGGGGAGCGGGAGAGAGACAGGGGGGAGCGAGAGAGAAAGGGTGAGCGAGAGAGACAGGGAGGAGCGAGAGAGAAAGGGTGAGCGAGACAGAGAGAGAAAGGGGGAGCGAGACAGAGGGAGAAAGGGGGAGCGAGACAGAGACAGGGGGAGCGAGACAGAGGACGGGGAGCGAGACAGAGACGGGGAGTGAGAGAGAGACAGGGAGCGAGCGAGATGGGAAGTGAGAGAGAGAGACAGGGTGAGTGAGAGAGAGACAGGGGGAGCGAGAGAAAGAGTGTGAAATCGTGAGAGTGTGAAATCGTGAGTGTGTGTAGAGTGAGAGAGGGTGGAGTGAGAGAGGGTGGAGTGAGAGAGGGTGGAGTGAGAGGTGCCAGTGTGTCAGAAGCTTTAAAATTGAGAATAATGAGTAGCTAGAGGAGTGAGAGAGATAGAGAGAGATAGAGGGAGTGAGAGCAGCTTTAAAATTGAGAGTATTCAAAAAATAATGAGTGGACTGACAAGGAAATCATTGTCATCCAAGCAGGTATAAATTGCTCAAAAGAGAATGGTAATTTTGAGATGGAATTGAACAAATTCCTAAAGTTGATTGGTATAACAAAGCATACAATAAAATATTGTGAGTATAAATTTATCAAACAAAGTGGGGCAAAAAGTTTTTTTTGTGTGCAAAAATTTATTTTTGACAACAGTCAGTGCAAACATCTATTTCAGAGAACGACTTATTGAAAGTCATGTTCACCTTCTATTGTGCTACAATTCATTATACAGCTCTTATAATGCTGTGCTTGGGGTCCAAAGAATCACATCACGTTATAAGCGGATCGTGTTAGAAATAATGTACAATTGTATGCATTGTACAAAAAAGTATTTAAGATACCAATAATCGTATTGTAAAGTATTCATAAATACGAAAATTGGGAGCCATGCTTGCATCGCGTTATAAGCGGATTCGCGTTGTAACAGATCGCGTTATAACAGGGTTGAGCTGTATATTTTTTTGGTTAGACTACACCAAAGTTAGGAAGACTAACAAGAGATTAGATCTGTAAAATTAACTATTTCGTTTTTTTCCACTGCAAATGGGAAGAAAATGACAGCTGGATAATTAGATGCAGTCCATCAAGTGAGCCTTATTACTCTTCTCTAAAAAATAAATTTTACTGATGAAGCAAAAATCACAAGCTAAAGTACCTGATGGTTAAAAAAAAAAAAAAAAAAGTAACAAAGTGAGGGAAAGAATGTTAAACTGATACAGCTTCAAAATTACTCTGCGTCAAATAGGTCCCGATAGGTCAAAAACATCCTTCTGAGCAAACTTTTTATGCCGAGCCCCCCTTTTAATCCATGAAATTTCTCGGGCCCCCCCTGCCTGATGTAATCAAAATCATATTTAAAAAAAACCTTTATTAAACGGTATACAATGTAAATACAAATATGTCTAAGGCCGGGCATACTGTGCCCGCGATGGCGACGCTAGCGAAAGTTGTATTTCGCTTTGTGGCGGTGGCGTGGGCGACCAGGCCATGGATTGGTTCAGGGGATGTCACATGAGGCGACAGCCCCTGAAAAATCAAATATTGCCGGCTTCAAAAAATTGCGCCACCACGTCACGCTTACTATAAGTGCATGAGGCGGCGGCGACAATGCATTTGTTTTCGGGCAACGTCGCGTCGCCGGCACTATAAGCGCAGCCTAAATACTTACATACTTCAACAGCTCGCTCTTGCAAAATTATGGCTGCGTCCACGCTGCCGCGGAGAGCGGTGACATCACCAATTCTCCAAGCATGAGCACAGGGTGTCCGGCATAATTTTCCAAGCACGAGCGGGGAAGTGTTTACACTTTTTTTTATTATTATTTCTGTACATTCATGGTATGATTGATATAGTGGCAGCCTACCCTTTCACTTGCAGAGGATCACAGCGAAGCAGGTTGCCAGCGGAGGAGAGCAGAAAGACAGTGCTATTGTAGGGCAGACACCGTAAGTAGGGCACAACCAACAGGCACAGCACACACACACACACACATATAGACACATACAAATATACACATATACACACACACACACAAATATACATACACACACACACACACACACATATGTACATACACACACACACACCTGGTAGTAACTAAGCCTGGTCAGGTCCCCCCATGTGCTGCAGAAAACGGGCGGGTAACAGACACGAGGAGGAGGGCTTGTCTGTGTGCAGGGAAGGCCCCGCAGCAAGCCCCCACCCCCTCTGCAGGCAGACACAGCAGAGAACTGGAAGCAGCCTCTGCACAGAGCTTCTGGTCGCCCGTGCACAGCTCTGCCTGCCCCCAGGTTTCCCCGCACGCAGCCTGCGCCCCCCCTACATAATCTTGCACCCCCCAGTTTGCGCACCGCTGTCCTACAGCATTAAAAGTAATATACGTTTACGTATAATGTTCAAATTATTCAACATAACCATTCTGTAAATCATTATTTAGCATATAATACAAATGTAGTTAATAAACACAATTATGGATATAAATTTTTTTTTTTTAGCATTTATTATACCAAAATAAATGTATTTTAAATGCCGATCTCTCTTTGCTGAGCCTTTTGGCATCCACGCATTTGGACTCTGTATGCAGAAATGTTTGAGTCAGAGGTCAATTCCTTGCTAAACCTCTGATCTTTATTCTCTTTTTAAAGTGAATAAACAGTATGACAACTGCCAGAGTCTCTTCTGCTAATCATAACATCCGTAAAGAACAGAAATTAGTCCACCACTTATGTTACATACACAATCAAATCCATTTTGATCAAACCGTTTTGTAACACTTACAGCTCTCAGCCTTAACCAGAGGTTCAGAGGTGTATAATATGTGCATATGTGCAGATTAATTATATTTTGCCAATGCTAAAGATCTTGCCAATGTATACAACAGACATTAACAAAATTATGCTGGGTATAAAAAAAAAGTGCTGAAAACCCTCTACCTATAGTGTACAGTAATAAAATTATAGGCTAAAGCAGTAAAATTCCAGGCATTATTGAAAACCCTGCTCTCTTATTGGTTAAAATTCTGGGCATTATCCAATCAGTAATGCCCGGAATTTTAGCAGCTTGCAAAGTGTAGTTTTAAATGTGTTTATTGCCAGCCAATCAGCTTTCAGAACAGCTGAGACAGGGCAGGGGATTGGTCAGGAAGTATCAGCCACGGATTGACTCCACCCCCTCCCGAGCTGACAGATTTTCTGAGCAGATTCAGTTGAATTGGAATAGTGGGGGTGGGGGGGCTGCAGTGTGTGTGTGTGTGTGTGTTGTGCTGTTGTATGTGTAGCAGCAGTTTGTGTGTGTGTAGAGTGGCTGTGTTGTGTGTAGAGCTATTGTGTGTGTGTATAGAGCTCCAGGGTGTGTGTGTGTCAGTATCAGCAGCAGTGTTTATGGATGTAGCATGTGTGTGTAGCAGCAGAGTTTGTGTGTGTAGAGCTGCTGGTGTGTGTGTGTGTGTGTGCGTGTGTAGAGCTGCTGGTGTGTGTGTGTGCGTGTGTAGAGCTGCTGTGTTGTGTGTGTGTGTGTGTGTGTGTGTGTGTGTGTGTGTGTGTGTGTGTGTGTGTAGAGCTGCTGTGTTGTGTGTGTGTGTGTGTGTAGAGCTGCTGTGTTGTGTGTGTGTGTGTGTAGAGCTGCTGTGTTGTGTGTGTAGAGGTGCTCTGTTGTTTGTCTAGAGCTGCTGTGTGTGTAGAGGTGCTGTGTTGTGTGTAGCAGCAGTTTGTGTGTGTAGAGGTGCTGTGTGTGTGTGTGTGTGTGTGTGTGTGTGTGTGTGTGTGTGTGTGTGTGTGTGTGTGTGTGTGTGTGTGTGTGTACACAGAGGGGGCGGCAGTGTGTGGATATAGATATCTGCAGTGTAATCGTATATAGTGGTGGTTTCATGTATTTACCATTTTATTTTAATAAAAAAAATCTATTTAACGATACAAAAAGTGTTATTATTTATGAAATAAGCCTACATTTAGCCTATAATAGTAATAATCCCCTCAGAACAGGGCATTACTGGCCAATAATGCCCTGGCTGGGTTAAAGGCCCGAGGCGAACAGCCAGGGCATTATTGGCCAGTAATGCCCTGTTCTTCAGGGATTATTACTTAAATACAACTTGTGGTGCATTTGCATGTCTCATACATAGGGAGTCCAGTTTTTTTAATGCCTGTCCCGGTTGCCATGCATTCTTTAAAATGTCCTGTTTTGTTGTGGCTGTCCCGGATTTGACCTTCAGAGAGGGGGGGGCGGGGGCAGCAGAGAGAAGAATGCAGGAAAAGAGCAGAGGCCGTCTGAAAAGCTGCAGAGGGTGGGGGCGGGGTTAGAGGCAGAGGAGCCCCAGCAGTGAGACAGTGGGAGCTTCGGTGTCTGCTGCCAGAGCTGAAGATGGCTTTCCCCCTATCCCCCCCAATGTTCCACAGAGGTAGGTAGGGACCAGAACGGACACACACACACTAGATACAGCATGGGGGAGAGAGACACAACGCATGGGAGGGGGGGGGGAGAAAGACAGCATGGTGGGGGGGAGTGAGACGGGGAGAGAGAGAGGAGGATAGGGGTGATGAGGCAGGAGCAATAGAGGGAGCACATGAGGGGAGAGTGAGAAGTTGGTAGCATGGGGGGGGGAGGAGAGGGCCAGCATGGGGGGGAGAGAGATTTCAGAATGGGGGGGAGGATAGAGGCACATGGGGGGAGGAGAATCGCGGGGGGCGGGAGAGATCGCATGGGTGGAGATAGAGAGGGCAGCATGGGGGGGGAGTAAGAGCCGCGGCATGGTGGGGAGGAGAGGCAGCGGGGAGGAGGCAGATGGGGGGGAGGAGAGGCAGCATGGGTGTGGGGAGAGAGCAATGGGGGGAGAGACGAGGCAGGCATGAGGGGAAGAAAGGCACCAAGAATGGGGCCGAGAGAGACCGACACACGAGAATGGGGAGAGAGACGCACACACAGAGAATGGGGGGGAGAGAGAGACACACACACAGAGAATGGGGGAGAGAGACACACACACAAAATGGGGGAGAAACACACAGAGAATGGGGGAGAAACACAGAGAATGGGGGAGAGACGCACAGAGAATGGGGGGGGGGGAAGAGAGAGAGACACAGAGAATGGGGAAGAACGAGACACAGAAAATAGGGGAGAGTCACACACAGAATGGGGGGAGACACAGAATGGGAAGGGTGGAACGAGAATGGAGTGATGGGGCGTGGTACGAGGATGGGGGGGGGGGACGACAATGGAGGGATGGGGGGAGAGAGAATGGGTGTGTGTGTAAGGCTGCGTCCCCGCTAGCACTGAGTGGGTGGTGGTTACTTTCATATATAGCTATATGTAAGTCCCCACTCACGCTGTGTGCGCGGCGCTCGTGCGCGGGCACACACGCTCACCCGTGCTCGGCGCTTAAGTAAACAAAAAACCTATACTTACCCACGCGCTCAACTACCCGCAATGCCCCCCCTCCCCCACACGCACGTACATGCAGGACACCCGGCGCTCATGCTTGGAGCGCTCTCCAAGCATGAGCACACTCAGCTCCAGCAGGGACAGAGAGCGGCGGAGAGACATAAACCGCAGTTGGTGATGTCATTGGTTTTTATAAATATTTTTTTTTAATGTGTCCCGGTTTTTATTTTGTAAATCTGGTCACCCTACTCACAGGTCTGCAATCCTGTCGTTCCCCATTATCGCTTGGCAAACAGAGCTTCCAATGCAGCCAGGGATTCTGGGTAATGACATGCAAATAAGACAAGTGTGTCACTTTACTTTGTAATCCATTTTACCATGTATATAAAATGATTAAGTACATAAAAACCTTGCATATTTATCCAAAGAAACAATCATTTGGTTAGGGTTCTTAGTTTTGGTTTTGAAAAAACAGATTAATCCCTTCTGAAAAACGGCAAGAACACCATGGAAAAACATTTTTTTTCGGTTTGTTACATACTGTATAACTGCAATTTACTTTTATAAACAATCTGCACAGTCACTTAAAAGAATTAAAATCTGATAAATATAAACATCACAAATATCGATTAAGATTAGAGATGTGTGAAAATGTAAAAATCGACTCCCGTGTTTTCTCTTCCATATTTTTACAAAAATAAGCGGATATATTTAGAATTTTTTCTCCTTTTTTGCCCTTATAAAAATGCTATAATTTTCAAATTTTAGAATCTTCTCCAGTTTTCAATTTAACATTGTCTAATAATTAGCATTTTTTTAATTTTTTTAAATATTCAAATAAAATAAAAACTAGTGGTGGCTTTCTGATCTCTAATCTCCAATTTAAGACTTCCACATATCCAAGATGCAAATGCATTTAAACAAGAGTGCTAAATCGATTTTCGTATAACTAAATCAAACCTTTGTGTTCTTTATTTTATAATTAAAGAAATTAAAGAAATCTAGAGAGGAACAAATATGTTAAAAACTCTCAGGGATTGTAGATTTGATGCTATGCATGAGGTTTCAGTCTATAGATCACATTCTATTTTAGAAGCATCTAGAATATATTCCATACTTCCAAATCACCATTAGAACCCTTCAAAGGGTTCACTCTTTTACCCAATCCTGATACAAATAACTATTTTAAAATAAAAATAATTACAAAAAAAAAAGTTAGGTTGTGAACAAAGAAAGAGACTAGAGAAAGTGCAGCGAAGAGCCACCAAATTAATAAAGGGGATGGATAATCTGATTAATGAGTAGAGGCTAGCTAAATTAGCTTTGTTTACATTAGAAACAGGCTTCTAACAGGGGATATGATAACTATATACAAATATAAATCGTGTACAATACAAAGAGCTTTAAAAAGAACTATTCATCCCAAGGGCAGTACAAATGACACGTGTCATACAGGTTGGAGGAAAGGAGATTTCACCAGCAACAAAGGAAATGATTCTTTACAGTAAGAGCAGTTACAAAGTGGCATTCATTGCCGACGGAGACTGATAGCAGATACAATAGATATCTTTTTTATTTTTTTTAAATGAACATCTTTTTAGAAAGGAAAGATCTACAGGGATATACCAAATAAGTAAACATGGGAAGGATGTTGATCCAGGGAGTAATCTCAGTGCCATTATTTGGAGTAAGGAAGGATTCCCCCCCCCCCCCCCTTATGAGATATCATTAGATGAAATTTCACTGAGGGTTTGCGTTGGCAGTCCTCCGGATTAATATATGTTAAGTACAAATATAGGATAAAGTATCTGTCATCTAAATTTAGCATAGTTTGAACTTGAAGGATGTCTGTCTTTTTTTCAACCTCATCTACTTTGTATTTATGTAAAATGGTGAGTTAAGACTAAGGCTGCACTTATAGTCTCGATGACGTCGCATCAAAAACAAATGCATTGTCGCCGTCATCAACGCTTATAGTACACGTGACGGCGCAACCAAGCGACAGCACTACCAAAAATCTGGTAGTCACTGTTATTTTTTCAGCGACGGTCTCCCCTTGTGGCCAATCAGAGAGCTTCACCATCCCTCTGCCTTCCCCTTTTCTGATGTCACTGCCCTTGTAGCCAGCGACGTCTAAACTTAAATTACAACTATCGCAATGGCGACGGCACTATAAGCGCAGCCTTAGGGAGAGGGGGTGGTGGGTTAATATCCTCTCTTTACTGCCTTTCGTCTGATGTCCTTATTTATGAAGATGCAATAGTGCCAATCCAGCTCTACTGCAAGCAAGGTCTCATGTCCATGGAGTTTTCCGTGCGACAGATAGACGCTATTGACACTTACGGACTAAGCCCATGTGTGTTCAACAAGAGATTGCACAGCCAGATCCTCCCCTTATCTGTATTGGCTCATATAAGGACAGGTTGGGTAAAAAGAAAAGAAAACAATTGATTGGCAAACAGTCATTCAGAAAACCCTTAAGCAAGGCAATTTTAAATTAATTTCCAGAGTTGCACATTTGGGATTGCACATTTATCAATTAAATATTTGCAATACAACATACTGCTCATTTAGGAGCCTAAACAATAATCTTAAAGGAATTAAAAACAAACCCATTTTGAGCTAAATTCAAATTTGGATACAACGGTTGATGAAAGTTACTGGTATAGTTCTTTTTATTTAGATGCTCTTGCAATTCTTCGTCACATTTATTGCACTAAAATGGCTACCAACAGGGTCCACAGCAAGTGGAACAAACAATTCTATAATGTACAACACAAATGGTGTTAAGCAGCACTTAGAACTGCTTTAAATGGCAAACTTTATTTTCCTTAATAAAGTTTGGATGTTTTCCTTGGTGAGTCGTAAGCTTTCAGAACCAAATCACACTCCTTTTTGGTTTATGTGCTAATGACTAAAAAAGGAGAATCCAGATATTCATAGGTAAAAAGTAAATAAACTGTTAGCCTTGTACATTAAAAAAATATATATACACTGTATATAATATAATCTGAAGATACACTACCCAGCTCCATTTGCAAATAATTCTGTGAATAATTAAAGCACCGGCATTTTGCAAAAAGACCAATCCAAATTTTATTCAGCTTTGCAAGATTATTACAGCAGGCAGTTGTTTGTTTAAATAATGTAGATCAATATGATTCTATCGTTAAATTTATAAAGAACTCTAATATTGGTCCACTAATAGGTTACAGAATTATTTTTGAAGAGATAAGATGTGTTTCTTATTCTTTATGCTGGTAGAAAAAGACAAAAAAAAAAAAAAAAAAAAAGGTACAAAGTAGGATAGGGAATGGTTTTAAGCAGTGGCGTAGCTAGACATGTGCAAGCCCCCGGGCATAAGAACTTTCTGGGTCCCTGTATAAGTGAACGTACTCCGTAGATTCAGAAGAAAAATTTGCCTTGATTTAAATTGGAGGGTATCTCTCCTCCCCCTCCACGCCTACCTGGGACAGGTTGGTGATAGAGGCAGGCGGGAGGATTTGATGGTACGCGGTGGCAGCCCACCACAGTAAAGCAGAGGAGCAGCCAACAGAGGCGTTGGGAGTCGCACAGAGGTAGAGCAGGACTGCTGGGGAGGAGCGCGCTGTAGCAGCATAGACAACGGAAGAAAGAAAGACTTGTCCTGCTCTACCTCTGTAGAGCTAACTCCTCTGCTTAACTCTGGCAGCCTGCCGCCGTGTTCCATCATCTCCCACCACTTGCCTCTATCTGTGGGAGAAGAGAGAGAGATGGTCAGCAGGACGGTTGACGGGGGGGGGGGGGGGAGGAGAGCGGACCCCCAAGAGGGCTGACCTGGCTATAGCTACGCCCTTGGTTTTAAGAAATAATTCGTTTTATGCAAACTACTGTAACTAATGCACTGAACTGATATCTAACTCTGGATTGGACCAACATAACATTACATACAAATTGATAAATTATGTTGTACAAGAGAGGAACCGGTCCCAAATAAACTAAAATGACTCATGACTAATGAAAAGATAGTTGTTAAACAATGTATGCCTCATTTGTTAGCTCATTTTCAAGAAATACAATATATATGACTCGGTAAACTAATGCACAACGCCCATCATTTTATATCGAAAGAAATAATACCAAGAATATATATTTTGAGAGAGGTATGAGCAACAGAGTGGGTTAAAGTTGTAATTTCTCTTAAAAAGAACATTGTAAACAATTTAAAGTACATAGGCATTTCTAAACAAATGCTAAAAACAAACTTTTTCTATTTTTATGGACATTCAAGATGTGAAATGGTAGTTCATGTCGTTCAAGTGTTTCCTCTACCCTAACTCACCCTGCTTAAGGTCCTTTAAACAGGAATACTGTACATTCAAATTTTTTTTTTTTTTTTTTTAAATCGGGAGTACTATTAAATTGTTTTATTTTTGTATCCCCCCCCTCCCCTGATTATACACCTTTTATAAGTTTTACTGTATTAAGCTTACATTCAGAATCCCATTTGAGTTTTTTTAAATACATCAGCTGTGTAGTATTAGCTGGTACTTACATTTTTTTATCCACCCCATACCCCCACTCTTTATGCTCTTTTTAATTAGTTTTAATCTTCCTTGGGTTGCTATAGAAACCATTTACAAAAGCACAGCACTTCCTATTTTGACATACGTGGCCATAGTGTGAACATGGGGATGCAAGATCAAGGCTGATCATGGAGAACTGATCAATCTGCAGCTTATAGTATGTAATTATATTTCCTTAAAGCAGCAGTCCAAGCTGCTGTTTTTTATCCCTTTAATATGTGCAGCAATATAATCCACACATTGATAAGTAATTATCTAAGTTGCCGATCGACCCGTTCTGCTGTGATCAATCGGCGAAGATTCGGCTCAGGGGTTCACTAAATGGCTGTCAGTGCCGCAGAAAAGAACCAAAAGATGTAAAGTTCTGTGGGGAAGATCATGTGACCAGGCAGTCACTAGATACAATTGGTGCACTGTTAGAGAGAGGGCAGGGTTTAAAAAGAGGCATGCCCGAGCCTGTATCAGAAGAGGAAGGGGATGTGACTTTGTAAATGGTTGGTATATTAAGAAAAAAGGCTTGTTACATACATAATACATTAAAAATGTGATTTCAGAATTGTTTTAAAAATTGCTACAAATATATACTGTACATTTATAGCTCTTTGTTGGTAGCTGCGAGTACATATATGTTGTGATGGATTGAGGAGGGATATTATTCATTTGAGGGACCTTTTGGAGGTCGCTAGATAGCGGTGTGTATTAACCCTCGTCACATACAGATCACATAATCACAGGCGTGCTGTTCGTGACACTATCTAATAAAGTAGATGGCAAGGAGAAAGTAATACGAATACTGGGTTCTCGTTTGAATGTTACTACCGAGAATTCTTGGCTGAACACTACTATAACACGTCATAATTGGATTAATGTAGCAGTTTAAAGCTGTGCAATTTTCTCTTTTCTGTCATTTGTGTGACAGATGTTGTCACACCACAACCAAATGATCTCTGTGTTTACAAAATAACTTACAATAAAGTAATACTTGCGTTTCATTTAACCACTTGAACATGCACCTTTGAATGCTGGTCTTTATTACTTACAAATATTAATATAAAATGAGCCTGGTACACAACACAGTTATTAAAAACTGTGCAGAAAGTGTCACAAAATATGATTGTGACAGTGGGGGTAAATGTGACTGCTTTTAATAAAGGTCAAGCCCGCCATTACCCTTACCTGCCAATAATACATTTATATTAGGTTATAGATATCTATATACAGCTCAACCCCCTTAGAACGCTGTGCCTAGGGTCCAAAGAATCACATCGCGTTATTATGCGGATCGCATTAGAAATATTGTACAATTGTATGCATTGTTCAATAAAGTATTTAAGATACCAATAATCGTGTTGTAAAGTATTCATAAATACAAAAAATTGGGAGCCACGCTTGTATCGTGATATAAGCAGATTTGCGTTGTAACGGGGTTGAGCTATATTATGAAGCCTGGTTCCAGGGGTTCATTTTTTTTTTCAGGAGAAACGTTGCAAGGTTGTAGGCGACTTTTCCATGTAACTATTTTTATGTAACCAAAGTTGTGTTGCATTTCGACCCACCAATCAGGGGCTGGGTCATATTGAACACCTGGCCTTAACTCTCGTTTTGTATCCATAATGTGCCATGGGGTATAAAAGGTGGGGAGAGAGGCCCCAGTTAGTCAGAAGAGGTTACTGAACCTTAAGCTTTTGCTTTGCCGGTTTCAGGTATAAGGTGTAAGTCCAATTCCTGTTGGGACAGGGACAATCTTCTCACTAGGTCCCTGCACCTAGATCTGTAGGGTATTCCCAGTTCCCCCAATTGGGAATGTTTGTTGTATGTCTGTAACAGTTGTGGATATATTATTGTCCAATAAATTAAATGTTATTAACTCTGTTGTTCTGTCTGGCGAATTGATCCCTGGTGTGATAATCCTGGTCTCCTGTGACAATGACAACCCTATGGACCACTACCAATCAGTTGTATCCAAAGCCATGCTCCTGCAACAGTATCGGCTAAGCCAGCGGTGCGCAAACTGTGGGGCGCGACCCCCAAGGGGGGCGCGACACTGCCGACGGGGGGCGCGGGGTTTACAGAGGCCCCGCACGCTTCCCGAAGGCACTTAAATTAAGTGCCGGGGGAGCTGCAGGGCCTCTGTAAACCTAACTTACCGTGGCTCCGGCGGCTTCCTCCGTGTCGCCATGGCAACGCGGCGTCAAAATGACGCTGCGAGGTCATGTGACGTCACGTTGCTATGGCAACGTGACGTCATTACGCCGGAGCGCGGGTAAGTTGGGGTTGAGAGGGGGGCGCGGGAGTGAGGGGACAGCCGGCAGGGGGGCGCAGGGAAAAAAGTTTGCGCCCCCCTGGGCTAAGCCATTTTACAGCTTCTAATATCTGTAATCATACTGGTGTAAGACTATACTAAAACTTATCTAGTGGGGGCACCTTGATCTTGTGCCTCTTACCATCAGTGTTGCAAGTTACTGTCTCATATTAAGAGATATATTTAAATTGTGCATATCTGGCAATCGTTGTCTACCTTTCTTGTGTGCAGGCAATGTCTGGCAGACCAAAAGCAAACTTCATGGCTAACAATCTGTGCCAAATGTATAAGATAGCTGAATTTGACAGACGAAAGATGAAGCAAATACAAAAAAAATAGTTCTGCTTCAAAGAACACATATTGCGATGATATGTACACATCTACTGTATGTTTCTTTAAATAATAAAGTGTAAATGTTGATGTGGTTACTGTAGTAAATTGTTAATTCACAGTCTGCATAGTTTACTGCACAACAAAAGCCCACAGAGGTACTGACTGTTTCTTTTTTTTTTTGTCTTTAAATTCCAATGGCAGCATGTAAGCAGGAAGGGAGTTATGACCTCCAGGAATGTTGTAAGTCATTAAACCACCAAACTGAAAACCCTATCAATGATTTACACCAGTGGTCTGTCCATTAGAGAACCACATATTAGATGATGGAAAAATAAAAATACATTTTGCTGTCGAATTATTTAAAATATCCTTTAACGATGAACACTGAAATGTATGCATCCCTCCAAATCACTAAAACCTAAAAATAAAATAAAAAGAATTTGTAATTTTCTGGCAAGTGTTTTAACTTTTCCTACTTATTCAGACAAGTACAATTAATTTATTTATAAAAATGTTTTACCAGGAAGTAATACATTGAGAGATACCTCTCGTTTTCAAGTATGTCCTGGGCACAGAGTTATAAAAAAATACATGGTTCCATTAAAATAACAGGGTTATACAGTGAATTCAGACATTTCATGGATAGTTGGAAAATTGAGTACAAGGTCAAGTTTGTCACATCAATTGTATAACAAACCCTAGACAAAGAATGATTTCCTAGCAACCCAAATCATACATTGTTTCTTAAGCAATCATGATTAGTATGTGACCAAATGAAATTTTTGGAAGAAAGAAATGGATTAGAGTAAACAAAAAGGATTTAAAACACACGCGCCCACGACCACTAGATTCCATAAACAAACTGCACCTACAATATATTTACAAAAACAAATCACTGTACATACTGTATTAGCAAACTCAATATTCACACTTATTTGTAATGCACGTTATATTTCACACTAATTAACAATGTAGATCTGGTACTAATTGTTTACACGCAAGCAGACAATTAAAGCAATTACTTTAAACTAGATGCTGTCTGATGAAGGAAGTATAAAAAACACAAGTTCCACAATACAGGACACAGATCATTTTACATCAACATTTGCGAAGTTAATTACTTCATAATGCAAGTCTTATACAAGTCATCATGGAGGCCAAAACATTTCCATTCAATTACATGTAACCCAATTCTGAATTGAAGCAATGTTTTGTTAACTCCAAAATGACTGAATTAGATTAATAAAGATTTATAAGAGTACAGACCTCACAAAGAACATATAACTCTTAATTATCAAGCAAATTAAAGTCTATATATCTCTATTTATGGTGAAAGACAAAAGTTAGAGATAGTTTGTTGGCTATCTTTAAATATCTAGAATTAAATAGAGAGCAGCTCAACAATAAGGGAGTAGTTTGTAATGTAAATACAACTACATTACAACTATAATCAAAACTTACAAAAGTTTAGCATGCAACATAAAACCTAAACAACTATTTCACTTTATTTTCTGTGAATATGTCACAACCAAGATGTCAAAAATTGATGAATTAAATGAACTCAAATTATTTCTACAGAAAGATGTCTGCCTTTCATTTTTGTAGCGTAAAGTATTTTCATTTTTAGAGTATACATTTAAAAGCTCAAAATTATATATATATATATACACGTGTGTGTGTCTGATATATATATAGATATATATATATAGATATCTATATATATATCTATATATATATATAGACACACACACACATGTAGAGGTATCAGTATAGTATATATATATAAAATACCACTTTAATATTTCTCCCCGAATTGCTTCCTGACGTTTCCTGTCTACAAATCCAAATACCTGAAGCCAGGCTTCAGAGAAAAATGCTTTCCTTTCTCTCCCTCGGTTTTTTTTTTGACAAGTCTCACAGCTATCCCCTTTCCAGTCATTCACCACTTGTGAAAACATTGTCAAACACAAGCCATCTAGGCAAACACATCCAAGGCCCAACCAAAGGTATGCCAACGTAAAAACAAAACGGCCATACTAATCGTCAACAAATATTTTTCCCCCAATCCAAATAAATTGCGATTCTCAGACAGCAACCGTTTTAAAACTGTATTTCCTCTAGCCGCGCTAACATTTCTAGCATGTCCTACTTCACCCACCTACACTGTGCAACTCCCCCCACCCGTTCTAAAGCAGTCCTTGCACTTTCAAACAACATGTGTTTACCCTGGAAGTGCGGAGATGTTTCTTACCTTTCGAGAGAGGCACAGAAATGTAGAAACTCTTAAATGATAAAGCATTCCCTTAAGAATCAGCACAACGAGTTTGAGGAGCACAGCTGGAAAACAAAGCTGCTACTGCTGCTTTTAATAACTGCTAATGTTTGATTAACAGAGCAGTTCAGACCCAAGAAAAAGTAAACATGAGGGCGGAGAAATAATCTAATCAGTTTCACTGAAATGGGAACTCTTGGATCAGAGAAGAAAAAAAAGGGGGAGGTGAGGGGTGCCCAGGAAAAAATGGGAAAGTGAGTCTGTAAGCCATTTCATTCAGCCTGGCCCCACCTCCACCAGATATAAGGCATTTAACTATGTGGCTGCTGCATTTCACAGTTCACATGTTTAATGCAATTTCTGGGATCTGCAGTTCTATTTTGTTTTACAATATATACCATTACCAATAAAGATTTTAAATGGTTATGAACTCACACAAAAGGAGCAGATGAACATTTACCTGTTGTTTCTTTGTAAGTGTGTGTGTGTGTGTGTATATATATATATGTGTGTGTGTATATATATATACATATATATATGTGTGTGTGTATATATATATATGTGTGTGTGTGTGTGTGTCATTGCCCAAGAGGTACGCCCCACTGTGACACACACCGCCCACACGACTGTCATTGGCCAAAACTTACAGTGACATCACTGACACACACCTACTTCACTGTCACACACTTGCACTGACAGCATACCCCCACAGAACCCCTGCAGAGTCCTTGGTAAGTTCATCTCACACTCTCACCCCTGTGTCCACACACACACACACACACACACACACACACACACACACACACACACACACACACACACATTATTATTTTTCCTATTGAACCACTTGGTAAAATATAATACTTTCATCAGCTGATTAGATTTATTTTATAGATATTTATTTTAAAGATATTTTCTTTGTTAATTATAATAATAATTGACATTATGTTGACATTTTCAATACAAAAAGAAAGCTATGTGTTCATAAACATCTTGAAAATAAATTACATTGTTTTGAGCAGTTCTACGCAATGTTAGAAAACGTTGGCATTATTCACCATATTTTACAGTTGTTAAAAGCTTAAGTTTGTAACTGCAGTTATGTATTTCCTATTTCAAAATCAGGTTAACATTTCAGAATACCAAAACAACTAGTATACTTTCAAATTGTTTGGATAGTCCCTTGCTTATGAAGTCTAGGTCAGCAAATTTCAGTCATGAGCTGTGTCCTGGGGCCATGTGTTCCACATTAGGGTCTCATTGCCCCCCTGTAGCCTTTCCTTTTCTCCCAACATTTTTCCTATCCCATTACATTATAGCATTTGTACATGTGCAATGAATAGCACCAGCTTTTTCATCTTGGGCCCCAAATGATGAAGCACAGAAGTATTGCACTGGTTTCTGGCAGATGGTGGCTAGAAAACGTTAATACCATATTTGCTCGACTATAGGGCAGCCCGTCTAATTTTAGAAGCAGCAGGAAAGAAAACAGGAGAGAGAAGAGAGGAGAGAGAAGAGAGAAAAAGTGAGAAAGAGAGAGAAAGAGAGCCCTCCCTGCCACAAGCAACATGGCTGCCTCGGGCCCCCAAGATGGAGTTTCCTCCCTTTTACCCTCCTACTGAATATATTCGACTGCCGATTGGCTTGCAAAGTGGGCAGGTACGATTACAATGCAAAAATGTACTATTCACCATAACTTTAAAAAAAAAGAAAAATCATTGACTTATAATTGGGTCAATACGGTACTTCTACATTTACTGTCATTATTGTTGCAATCATCATTTACAGATTGCCAACTAGAGATGGGTGAATTTTTTGGGGGGGATTTGGTTTTCCCTTGGATCGGCCGGTTCCTTCGGTCCAAAGATTTCCATGAATCAGTCACAAAAATCGCTTTAAACCCCGACAATCTAATCTGCGTATTCCACAATCCGCTGCTGGATTTTAACATTCCAATTCACGAATTCAGCAATCTGACTGCTGAATCCACGGATTGGATTGTTAAAATCCACCAGCGGATTGTATTCAGTGATGCTTTTGAATTCATTCTAACGGATTGAAACTGGAACAATCCGTCAACAGATTTTACACTGCGGAACGGATTTTGAATGGAAAGCCAGATAAATGGATTTTAACAGTTTTGCCCATCTCTAGTGCCAACATATTTTGCAATGTAGTAAAAATTACTATACTGTCAACTACACATTAACAACTTTAACACGTAGCTTTAAGAGCATCCTGTGGCTTACTTTAAACAGGAAAACATTTTCTTTGTACATTTCTATTTAAAGAAAAAGACATTTAAGATCAAACTGTGCAAGAAATGGCATTGGCTATAGCAGCTTTAACTTTGGCGTCAATAAGAGCTGTATCTCACCACATAGCAGCCCACAACCATTCTTGTTTTTTGTTTTTTTAAACAAGCATTACTAACAGTGCAAAAATTCCCAGGAGCTGCAGATGTTTGCAAGTTACTTAAACTGTAACCAGACATTTTTTAAAACAATTATGCCTTGGTAACTATCATTATCAAACCAAAGAGTAACAAATAAGGCAAGAAAATATCAAAATATACTATATAATTAAATTAACAACATCTTGTTTATATTTATTTTCTTGAAAAACTAAGACGAAGATTTTTGAGACACATTCTTCCATAGTCCTGCTCCCTGCATGTGTCTTTGTACCGTGTCTGGAATGTTATTAATTTCCATATGCCAGGCTATTGATACACATGAAAACAATGAGGCCAACTGCAGTGACACTGCCCTCCTTTAATAATTGGCTGTTAAACAATACAATATATTCAGGATTAATAAGAACCGAATACATTTTTTTTTAGTTTACTGAAAACAAATATAAACGGTTACCCATTTGTATAATCTGAGGTCATCAAATGTTTCTAATTTTTAGGTGAAATAGTGGCGAGAAAAAGTTTGTTAACCCTTTAGGATTTTCACATATTTCAAACCTAATTTTTTTTTAGCAAATCTTAATCTGATAATAGATAAAGATAATCTGATCAAACAAATGACACAAAAACATGATACTTTTTCAATATTTATTCATCTACAAATAATTCAACATTCAGTATCCATGAGTTAAAAAGTATGTAAACCTTTACATTCAGTACCCCTTGACCAGCAATGATGTCAACTAAACGTTTCCTGTAATTGCTGTCCAGTCTCACATGTGTTTTGAGGAATTTTGGCCCATTCCTCCTTACAAAACTGCTTCAACTCAGTGACATTTGATGGCTTCCTGGCATGGACAGCACACTTCAGGTCCTGCCACAACATTTTGATGGGGTTTAGGTCCGGACTTCGACTTTTTTTCCTTTCTTTGTAAAATGTGGAGTTTCTTCTTCTGCAGTCATTCTTTTGTAGATCCGCTTTTATGTTTAGGTTGTCTTGTTGCATAACCCACTTTCGTTTCAGCTCACGGATGGATGGCCTGACATTCTAGTCTAGAATCTTCTGATACAATGCAGAATTCATGGTTGTGTCAATTATGGCAAGTCATCAAGGTCCTGAGGCAGCAAAGCAGCCCCAAATTATCACCCTCTCACCACCATGCTTGACGATTGGGATGAGGTTCATCTGTTCGAACACAGTGTTTGTTTTTTTGCAAAAACAATGTTTTTCATTGAGGTCAAAAAGTTCTACCTTTGACTAGTCTGTCCAGAGAACATTGTTCCAGAAGTCTTGAATGAGTATCTATGAGCTCCTTGGGGTACTTCAGATGGGCAGCAATATTCTATTTAGAGAGTAGTGGTTTCCTCCTGCCTATCCTTCCATGAACACCTTTTTTGTTCAGTCTATTTCTGATAGTTGAGTCATGAACACTCACATTTGCCAAGACGAGAGAGACCTCCAGATCCTTGGGTGTTACTCTGGGGTTCTTTGGGACTTCCTGGAATTATTTGTAAGGTTTTTTTCTTCGAGAGATTTTGGTAGGACAACTGCTTCTGGGTAGAGTGACTGTGTTCTTGAACTTTCTCTGTTTGTAGACTAATCTGTCCAACAGTGGATAGGGGAAGCCCAAATACTTAGAAATGGTTTTGTAACCCTTTTTAGACTGATGAGCATCAATCACTGCTTTTCTGAGGTCCTCAGAGATTTATTTTGATGTGGCATGACGAAGGCATTTATATTAAATGCCGTGGGACCGCACAAGGCCTCTGGAAATGGTCCTTACCTTGTTGTTGGGCGACACGTTGCCATGGCAACCCGGTGCAGAATGACGCCATGGGGTCATGTGACCCCACGGCGTCATTTGACGCCGAAGCCGAGCAGAGGAAAAGAGAAGAGCTGGCAGGGAGAAAACTTGGCGCATCCCTGGTCTAATTCATACATCATTTTGTTTCGAAAGACATGGAATTTGTTCATCTAAACCCCATTCGATATTTAAGAAAAGACTGGCTTCAAGAAGGTTATAATGGAAAATCTATGGAACTTCTGTACTTATCATTGGGGTTCACAAATTCTTCTCCTCACTGCTTGCTTTAATAAGTATCAATCTCTCCATCAAAAAAAACAATTAGAGATTACCAAAATAATGTTAAACATATCTTTCTTTTCCTAAAGGGACTACAATGCAGGGTGTTGATAAAGGGTTCAATAAAGTACAAATCTTTTTTAAACATTGTGCATGTGGTCAAAACTAGTCAATAACTTTTTTTTTTTTAAGACCAAGGTTAGACTAAAAAAAACAAACAAAAAAACATCATGTACATCTGCGTAGTGGAGCTATTCATCATACAGCTGTAGTTTGTTAGCTGAAGCCAAAATTAGAAGAATGTCTGGTTATGTCCTGAGAGAGGAGCTATTTCCACTACATAATAAATGCATGTACTGTATTTGGATGTTTGAGTTTGTCCCCAACATTTGGAAAACACTTGTCTGCCACAATGAGAATGTAAAAAAATAAGTCCAAAGGGAGAAATGGAAGCAATATGTGGACATCAATTTAAATGGAGTACATTAACTGTAAGCTATTCTAATATGCATCAATGTTAAACACAATTTGGGTAAAGGCCTTTGCAGTAAAAAAAATAAGTAACACAGTGGCAACAATAATTGCCACTTTACTTCCTGTGAGGATATAAGTAAGGGGTTGAGTGAAGAGCCCTGTGGATAGAATTCCTTTTATTAGCCTCAGCCCAAGCAAGAGAGGTTAAAGCATTCTCAGGTGTTCCCATTCATTCTTTTTAATTTACTAGATTTCATTTCACAAAATCATCCAGCACGAAAAAACCCTTGTTTAACATGATCGGAAATGGCAGCAACATTAACAACTGTGGATGATGGATATGCAATTGAATGAGCTAACTCAGTCATATAGAGCAGGGGTGCGCAAACTATCTGCGCTGCGCCCCCCCCTTACGCAAGATCCAGCGTCAATTGACGTGCGGGGTCATGTGCGGTCGCGTCACGTGACCCCTGCTGTGTAATTGCGCGTTATGGTGCCGCGTCACATTATGGTGCCGCGTCTGGAGCCAAATTGGAAGCCAGGATTTGTATTACAAGCTGCTACATTTCCAACACTGCGGGCAGAGTCAGTGATCGCCGGAGCACGGTTGAAGTACAGCTGGAGGTAGTTTTCGGGACTCGCAGGCTGCTGCAGACATACATATCGGATCTCCACCGTGGATTAATACAGTTGGCGGTAATATTAATGTTCACAACTGCTTGATTTTTATCTTCCCTTGTAAGTGAGCCTATTTCCTCCCTCCCTATTTCCCCAATTTCATTTTTTTCGCTCTCTCTCCATGTTTATGCCGTTTTATACTGTATTCAGGGGTGCGCAAAGTTGGCGGGGGGCGCGCCGGTTGCAGAGGCCCTGCACTCTTCCCCAAGGCATTTAAATTAAATGCCATGGAAACACGGAGTCAAATAAAGCAGCTGGGTAATGAACATGACACGTCACCATGATAACGCGCGTCAAACGACGCAGCAGGGGTCACGTGACTCGACCGCACATGACCCCGCACGTCAATTGACGCTGGATCTTGTGTAAGGGGGAGGGGGCGTGAGCACGGGCTGGCAAACGGGGGGAGGGTGGCGCAGTGCAGATAGTTTGCGCACCCCTGCTCTATATGACTGAGCTAGCTCATTCAATTGCATATCCATCATCCACAGTTGTGTGTATATATATATATATATATATATATACACACTCTTTATACCGTGTGTGTATAAAATATATATTTATATATATATATTAAGGTTATGGTGGGTAAAAAAAGTGACAAAAACCCTCCACAGTAAAGCATATAGCAAATGAAAATATTACTGTATGTTCATTTGCATGTCTTAGATAGGTCTGCAACCCTGTCTTTCACCATTATCGCCCAGCACACAGCATTTCCACAAGGGATTCTGGGAAATGAGTGGGTTTACTGGCTTTGCTTCTCACCCCAGCCTATGCTTAAAAGCTGTGTTTAAAGCAGCATGCATTGGCTTAAGGGTTGCTCGTGTAATATGAGCTTGAGACAAAAGGTGGCACTGTGTGCTCATTTGCATGTAATTTCCCAGAATCCCTTGCTGCAGTGGAAGTGCTGTGTGCTGGGCGATAATGGTTAAAGACAGGGTTGCAGACCTGTCTAAACATCTATATATATATATATAGTATATATATGTAATATATTACTATATAATATAATATATAATATATACATATATATATATATCATATCTATATATATATCATATATATATATTAGATAAATACACATATACATACATAACATATACACACACAGATATCACATACAGGCATACCCCGCTTTAAGTACACTCACTTTAAGTACACTCGCGAGTAAGTACATATCGCCACATAGGCAAACGCAGCTCACGCATGCGCCTGTCAGCACGTCCTGAACAGCAATACGCGCTCCCTCCTGTACCGAGATGTGCGCAAGCGGGGAGACTATAGATTCTGTTACACATGCGTTATTTACATCTTATGCACATATAGGACAATTGCTGTACATATACATGCATCGATAGTGCTTCACTTTAAGTAACATTTTTCACTTTACATATAGCTCCGGTCCATTGCGTACGTTAATGCGGGTATGCCTGTACACACAAGCACTGTGTAGACGGCCAGTGCTATACCAGAATTAAAAACAATTTTTTAAAAATTGCACTTTGAAAGTTCTTTTTTTTTTGTTTTAGAAAATAAAGCCTAATGATTGGTTACACTACATAAGATACGCAAGTTTCATTAAGACACTTCCTCTACTTCACATAGCACACGAGAGTGAACAAGGCTAACATATACTACTTACTTGAGGATGCACGGCGGACAGCATAGACTCGCACACAGACGCCTGTTACCCGAGCGATGTTGTGAACTGAGTGCAGGCGATTGGGGAGGCGTGGTGGGACGGGTCACACACCTGGTTTCGCCCTCATTTGCTGAAGAATTTAAATCAAACATATCCTTAAACAGGAACATTTTAAAAATGATCCAAAATTGAGGGATATCATTGGTGCTCAGCCTAAACTCAGCCTTTGAGAAGGCCAGCATATTAAAAATACCACTGGCTCCAAGTCTGTTGAAAAAGACAAAGCACAGTCTTGCAGTAGCACAACTTTTTGACCAACCTGTTGGCAGTTAGAATTGTGGTATAGTATTGCATGTAAATACATGAAAAATGATAAAAGCTTTCTGGACATTAAGACTGGCAAACAGTATAAGATTAGTCAGTTTTATAATTGTCTCACCACATTTGTTGTATATGTTATCAAATGTAACGCACTCGATACTAGGGAAAACCATTAGACCATTAAAGGTTAGAATGTGCGAGCACATGAGTGGAATTAGGATTGCACAACAAATGTTGATCGAGGTAAAAAAAAATCACAATCTTGTACATCATTTTTCTCACTCCCCCATGGAGGTAAATTAGATGATTTTCACTTTAGGGAATAGAGGTAATGCCTAGGGATCCAAAGAGGTGATAGAGATAATCTCCTTCTTCAAAGGGAACCATTCTGGATATACACCCTGGGAACTAAACACTCAGTGGTTAAATGAATTGATTGAACTCGTTCCTTTTTTTAATAATTTTCCTATGGTTAAATCCCTACCCACTCATTATGCGATAAAAAGGTTACTCTTGGTCGAGACATTTATGGCTATTAATGTGCTATGATACCTCGATTCGACAACTAATATTTTAGCTGCATTATTCTTTTTTCACATAAATATATGTCGTTTCTATGATAGGAAGTGATATGCAGTCTCTGAGACAATATAATTTTATCAATTCAGTTCCGCAGAACAATCATGCTATCCCCTGAACATTTTGGACGTGGTTAGCATTTGGAACTTGTTATGTCAATTATAAGTTAGTAATTGTTACAGTAGCATTATTGGTAAATACCAAACAGGTCAAGCCTCATCTTTACTATTTAAGTCCATTTAACAATTTCTTTGAAGACTAACATGCAGATTTAATAACTACACTCTGTGCATGATTTTAACCATGTTGGTTCTAAGATGTCAGGGTTAAAGTTTCTTTCTACAGTTACCACCAGTTGTGTTTTATATGGTTTTTAGTCTTTTATATAGACATTGTTATATCATTGATAGTAATGTTATTATGAAATATTTGGTGGTTGTTTTGGTTAATGTATTGTATACTGTCAGTGTTTACTTTACATTTTAACAGCACGGGGTTACAAATGACTTATGTATAAACACAAATGATTGGACAGTTGTTAGTGAAGTGCCATTCCTAGGGTGATGAATATTCAGCAAGGGTACTTAACTAGTGGGAAGTGTTAGACCAATCCCCGAGAAGTGTTGCTCGCTGCTGACACGAAACGCGTCGTGTGAGGTCACAGCAGTGAGTAGGGTTTTTTTTGACGACGAACTCCGGAAGCTGCGCGCACACACAAACCACGAGGGCGCCTGTTGGAGAATTGGGTTGGTGATATCCATCATGTAAGCCCCTATCCTCCGTTCTATAAGATCTTTTGGAAAAACGAGTGCCTTGGGTTATGAGGCTTGCCCCTGTGGTGTTGTGTGGGTTATCTCGGATTTGTAGATCCGGTCTTAATTTAAGTGTGTTTGTACATGGTTATTAGTGTACATATAAATTGTGTTGGATTGTATCAGGTGTCTCTGTGTTTTTCTCTCATGCGCCCCTTTTTGGTTTTAATTGCAGATTGTATTGATGCACATATGAATGGTGGACTTTTTAATATCAAAAGGGCTTTTTTAAACTGCTTGCTCGCTTTAATAAAGGGGATGGAAATCTGATTTATGAGGAAAAAGAGGCATCTATGAGGGAATATGATACTATAATACAAGTATACTAAGGGACAATAGAAGGAGCTTTCAAAAAGCACTATCCACCCAAGGGCAGTACGGAACGACTGGTTCTCCTTAGAGTTGGAGGACAGCAGATTATCAACCAGCAACAAAGGAAAGGGTTCTTATGTAGGGCAGATTAAAGCGGAAGTCATATTCCCATGGACACTGTCATGGTAGATACATAGATACTTCAAAAAAGTTTGGGGGCGGTTTAGAAAGGAAAGGGTATCACAGGGAGTATACCAAAAATTAAACATGGGAAGATGTTGATTCAGGGAGTAAATCTGGAATTTATTTTTCCTCTTATAAGATATTCATTAGATAATATTTTTCTGTGATTTTTTTGTTACCTTTTCTCTGGACCCAATATCCTGTAAATACAAATATAGGATAATTTTTTGTCGTTTACATTTTGCATGGTTAAACTTGATAGACATATGTCTTTATTACAACCTCATCTACTATGTAACCCGCTACTCCATATTGGATTGGACCCAATTAGCCATTTCTCCCATCAGTTAATCCCTGCACTCTATATTCCACGAAATCCTTATACAATTGTAAAAACTAATCCACTGTACCTTCTCTGAATAGACCAGACCTACCAGAAAGATGATATCCCAGAAGCTATTATACTTGCCCACCTTTATGTACTGTACGTAAGTTTTTTGGAAAGTCTGTTCAATAAACACACTATCTTTTAAAGTAGCGTCCTATTATATAAATCAAATAAAGTAGTCCAATAATGATGTGATAACAACATAGGGGATAATCAAAAATAGAATGATAATATCCTATAAAAAAATAAAAATTGTAATTGATATATAAAATAATATCCTATTGCTCAATAAGTTGAATAAATTATAAGCTATATATAACATCAATACATAAATAACGTGGAATGAGGTGGTAAACCAGTCCTTTTCAAATGAAGTCCATCATATTGAACAACTTAAATTCTGGGTGGGGTGTTACTCCTGCAGCTCGTGCATTAGGAGAACCACATCCAAGGATTAGCTATAGGCCAAAAGAGAAATGAGAGAGAACGCCCCCAGTAGTAAAATTGTGGTACATTTATTGGAAGGAGTTAGGGGGGGGGGTGAGGTTGATTAGGGCGGGCTTTCACACTTATATCAAATTAATCGCATTCTTGTTCCCATTGTCACACTTATCCCGCCCCTAACCATTAGTACTGCCGGTGCAGAGGAGTAGTGGATGCGACAACTTGGTACGCCGAACATGATCACTACGTGAACGAAGAGACAAATACACAAATGAACGAGGCAACGTCAATATAGTGATCAGAGGAGGCGCAGGAACTTAAAGGTCATAGGATAGGCGGAAAAAGATGACAATATGTATCTACTCAAAAGTAGAAATAACATTTTGGCACCGAGTCTTAGCAGCTCTCGCGTCTCTCATTACGCTGGACGTGTAACTGTGAAGACTCCAGACGCTCCTTCTACAGGCAAAACCAATTTTGTGAAGGGTCAAAATAGTGTCTCCGACAGGCAGCTCTGCCCAAGATTTGAATCTGGTCGCGAGCGTCATGGCGGCCCCATCGCAGTTAGTCGTTGACTTTTGCCTCCAACACATTCCCCTGGACCGTTTCGTCACTAACTGCGCTTTTCTCAAGAGGTTGCCTGGTGTTGTTGTTATGCTGGCTGTAATTCTTGGCTGTATTTTAGTCCACATGGGTTTGCTAGGCAACCTCGTTTCCGTCCTATGAATTAGTTTGGAAAATCGGTGATGGTATCACTATCAGCGCTCTAAAACATGGCACTGATTATTGACTAATGCCTAGCAATTATCTGGGTACAATAACACATGAACTATTAACAACTAAGCAAACAAATGAGCTACCAATAGGTTTGGGTGGTCACACAAACTTTTAATCTATAATTGTGAATATCTTGAACCTGTAGGGCATATATATTGTCTCTCAAAATTACCTATGGAAGAACGATGATAATGAATGGGGATTAAATGTTAAAGTATAAATTGTTGATAAAACATACAAAAATATATAAACTCGGGAATAGAGATTTGGAGCGCTAAAATAGGAACCTATTTCAAACTATAACATATCTCAATATCAATAATACATAGATATTCTTAATTATCATTAAAACAAAAGTGAACCTGCACCATAAATTGAAATGTAAATACAATTGGGTGAAACATAATTCCCATACATAATCATCCCCAAGTCACACAAGCCCGTTTCAATCGCCCCTGCATCACCTATAATCCGGGGTGGGGTCTGACGTCGCGCCTAGCCCATATGTAGATTACTATCTTCACAACCTTTGTAGCTCAGCTCGGTCACAATAATTCGGGATTACGCTCCACTCCATTGACCATCTCGGATGTGAAGTTTGGAAATCCACCTATCTTTTGGCCACATGTGCTGTGCTCTCTCTTTAACAACCCTTTATAGACCATGTCAGGGGGATAAGCAAATACAAATCTGGCCTTGATAGGGACTTTTGTCTATTCCTGACTAACAGTGCACAAAACATTTCATTTTGGAAGGTTTATGTTAATTATAGTTTATTTTAAACTCACAATTAATACTGTTTTGTTTGGAATGTCTATTATTTACCAATCTGGAAACGCCCCCCCCCCCATGGGGGGGGTAACGATGTTCGCCCCCAGCTATCAAATCTCTTCATTGGGTTTTTTGTTGGGGGCAGAGATTTGTTTTGTGGCAGAAATGGGGATCTTTGGGGCGGGACCTCGTGTACTTTTGCCGTTTCATTGATACATCATTATGATATTGGATGGAGAAGGAGGCTAATTTATCTAAATTTTATAGTATCCTTTGACAAACACCCTTTAGATGAATAATCACATTTTCACATATTGATGCTGTCGGTCTATGGTCTTCCTAATACAGTAGTACTCACAATACAGTTCAGAAATGTAATAGTATAACTACTACTCATTTCAATCAGTTTCCAGTGACGAATTATGGTTTCATAGGGCGTGCTAGCATGATCATCATCACATGGTCAGATACATTCACCTTGGGCGCAGTTTCATCGATTGTAATAAGAAACTGTACAGAGAACGAGTGATTTCTTTCTTTCATCGGACACACTTAGCCAAAAAGTATCGACATAAGGCTATGCAAAAAATTAGTACTCGATTCCTTTCAGCAAAGTTAGCGCATGGATAGACCAGAGAAGGGCAATGTATATGCCCCAGTATAGGCCTAAAATATAATACACAAACAATAATGAAATTAATTATATATTATGAATATCTTAGCAATTGTTGATGGGCATATATATTGCTCTATAATACATATTGAAAGTAAAATGATAATTTAGTTTTTAGAGCCTATCTGTTGGCTATACCTATTGCTAGCTATATGTGTATTTTGATTGATCACATTCAGTTTTTATAATTGCTGCCGTTTCCTTCTCCTCAATAACTAGTCGTTTATGAATCAACATTGTTTTCTTTGTTGTGACAACCACACCGATCTATTTGTTAGTCTCATTTTGTTTAAGGCTTCTGGTTTTAATAGTTCTCATCGTGTCTTTATGTCCGCATATTATTGGCCGAGCATGTAGTTCAACTCATGCGCTTTTTCTACAGAGCACTAGATTCGGATACCAATCACGATTCATCCAACTAATCATAAGTGCAGAAACCGGTTGCCATAGCAACCCTGTGGACTATAATAGACACCAGCTCAAACACGCAACGCAGCAACCGCTGTTGATGAAAGTCGCAGTTACGTGCACGAAACGATGTCATTGGGAGCAGCGATGTACGTACACCAGCCACCATTCGAGGCATGACGGGCCGCATGAGCCGCAATTCAACACATTGTGGCCAGCTGCTGTAGGATACACTACTTGTACCATGCGGCACAATATGGTTTTGCCTGTCGAAAGAGCCGCTTGAGTCGTTGCAGACGGTTACCATTCGGTCTGCTGCTCATATAGTAGTTGGACTTCGGCATTTCTGATGCTACTGACCAGATTCACGGTGATTATACTCACAAATTTGCCTTTTAATTTACCTACGCTTGTGTACGTAGGTTGTGTGCACGCTTCTCGTTCTCTTTTTTTATATATATATTATCATATATAATATATACTATAGATATCTATATATATATTAGTGAAAAAAATCACTGGCACTGTCACTTCCATATAGAAATGTGCAATAATGACAATAGGTGCATGTCCATATACGTAATACAAGTACTAAACATTACTAGACATAGCAGCAAAAAGGGTAACAGCACTAACAGGGTGAATGAAATTAAATGTGTGGTGCATAAAACCCTGAGTAAATGATCGCCCCTGTGGTGATCGCAACGTTGAGTTATGTGCTGTATTTAATACACATTCAATTTTCATCACCCTGAGTGCTGTTCTCCTTTTGCTGCAATGCGTAATGTTATACTTTTATATATTATATATCTATATATTATATATATAATGCTAACTTAAATATTCTGTATAATTCATTTGCATGTCTTCGACAGTCTGCAACCCTGTCTTTTCACACACATTATGCCCTCAGCAAACAGCCTATCCACTGCAGCCAAGGGATTCTGGTAAAATTACAATGCCATGAGCACACAGTGGCACTTTTTTTCTCATGCCACATTACATGAGCACAAAAAAAACCCTTAGTCAAAGCATGCTGCTTTAAAAAAAAAGCTTTTAAGCAAGGCATTGGGAGATGCAAAGTCAGTTAACCACCTGCCAACATCTTCACCAGAATCCCTTGCTGCAGTGGACATGCTGTTTTGCTGGGTGTAATGGTGAAAGACAGGTTTGCAGACCTGATCTAAGACATGCAAATGAAATACAGGAATATTTACATTGCTTTATAGTGCTTATACTGTGGAGGGTATTTTTCAGTCACATTTTTCAACCCCCGCATAACCTTACAAGTCTGGTTAGTATATACAAAACACACACACACTGGACCAGCAGTACACGCACAGCACACACACACACACACACAACATCACCACATCGAGATACACTACAGAGCCCACTACCAAACACACACCTAACGTTGGTTCGTACAAATCCACCCAAAATCATGCTGCGCACAAAATCTAACTCTGCCTACCTTTAGCCCCGTCCCACCAGACTTCCGGTGACGCGCTTTAAAAAAAAAAATGATAAATTCCTAGTAGAAAACATTATTTTGTTGACAAGTTATATTTATTGTTAATTAATTATACTACCATTAGTCCTTGTTTACGTTGTGTGTTGTGTGTTGGTGTTTGTTTTACCTGTCGATTTAAGAAAGCAAAAAAGCCAGGATGTGGAATGATTACTTTCCTGAAACACCCGCATAACTGATTCATTAGGGGAGTGTGAAAAGGTGGACTCTAGCTTAGAATAAGTGTGATAACACTCTATAGCCATATCGGCCATCAGTATACCAAGCCTTCAATCTAGTACGGGTATCCATCATCTCACCAATCACAAGTTTGGGAATCAGTGATAAACCCCATCACCTTAATTTCTACTTTTGCATTCCTTATTTCTCATCAATTAGTTCCATCATGTTTTGGAAACAATTCTCATGCTCTCAAACTAATCATTCTATTAGTGTCTCCACTAGAGACCCCCACATATTTCCCATGACTATGGTGATGTATTCTACTATAACACTTCGATGGTATCGTCTTGGTTTTACTATATCTTTGGTGTTCGAAATGTCTCTAGTTATATGCTTCGCGCAGAAATTTTGTGCTATGTCAATATATGGAGTTAAAATTCATGTTGGAGTACTTGTTACTATGAGAAGCAGTTGAGTCATTTGTTATGGGACACTAATTTTGATGATGGGGATAACAGGTACTTAAGACAAATTATATATACCTACACTTGCTACTCTAAGTATTTCGCTTGTTGTCCTTCTTTGGGGTAGCTGTTGGCTTGGACTCCTTTTGCCTTTCACTCTCGCCCTTATGAGTCCATTTTTTTTTCGTTCTCCTCTCCAGTCCACATAATTGGTTTTCTGAGGATGCGATGAAAAACTGTGTTTTCTTTTTGTGGGACTGGCACCTGCACGTTTGGTGAAATCTCTTCTCCTGTCCAGAAGTAAGTGGACTGGAACAGGGGGAGTAGATGGTTGCAGGATTCAGTCCCCTTGTTTCACTCAGCAGACCTGGAAAATGCACTAATGGCGTAAATTATTACTCTCCGTTAATATTAGTTATGGGTTGTGCTCGGTTTGTTGTGATATATCTGAAAACTCAGCTTGATCCGGGGTTTGTGTATATCTTAAAAACCTTTTCCGACTTTCCTACATTTTATCCTTCGCTTTTATCTCAAATTTATTTTTTGGTTCTTATGAGAATATTTTGTTAAAATGTTTGGTTCTGTGTGTACCCTCTATTGATGGGTTTGGAGGATTGGTCTCTTTCCCTTTTCTTCTATCTTTTGATGTTGATTGTTTCTCCCTCTAACATTACTGATTGGGATATCTTCCTTTCTGTTGGGGAATATTTCATCTGATGTCTTTCCGGGCTTCCTCTTGGAATTCTTTTGGATAGAACAGCTTGTTCTCAAGCTATATCGATCACCCCAAAACCTGTTTTCTGTAAACATAAGTGTCTCCAATTTCTGACAATAATGGTCATGTCTAGATTGGGTAATGGTGGGATGGTTTCCCCATATCTCCAAAAAAGGTTGTTGCCTAGACCTCTTCTAGTGGCAATACTCTCAAACACTAAATGAGATGCCATATTATGTGCCACACAATATGGCCACTAATTAACCCAAAATCCCTAGGGCAGGTGGCAAAAAGTTTTGCCACTCTAGGCAACTCCAAAAAAAAGTGTAAGGTTATTAGTGTACATATATGCTGTTTGATTGTATCAGGTTTGTCTCTGTGTTTTTCTCTCATGTATACCCCCTTTTTGGTTATTACATTTGGATATTGCCCAGCTGATCACGGGAGATTGTGCTGCTGCAGGGAGAATCACACTAATAGGCGTGAGAGCGGGGAATGCGAGGACAGCACACACTATTTCAATTGCAATACAATATCCTCATACTGACAAATGAATAGCTAAGCTGTCAGGAGATCGATCCATTCTCCTTTATCGATAGCGTGCTCAGGGTTATTTAATTCAGGTTCTCTTTGCAACGGCAATTGTGGGCCATGTATCCAGCATATAATGTGACTGGGCGAGTAACTATAAAAATTGGTGCTCTGCTAGAGAGAGGGCGGGCTCAAGAGCCAGAGCCTTAACAGAAGGGGGAGGGACTTGTCACTTTAGAAATGCAGCTTCCTATACCTACCTTAGAACATTAAAAACATGTCCTTTAAAAACATTTTTTTGTAATGCTACAATATTTTCTCAATACTGTAATGTGCAACATGCACCCCCACCCTCTAGAGATACGTGTTGCAGCTACAGTTGTTGTGGTGGCGGCATACCTGTGAGGTTTCAGGATCCCGAGTTGTCTGTGGAGATTGGGGAGACTCAGGACAGGCTTTTGATGATGCACGGACGTTCTTTATTCGGTGTTTAGCACCTCCACTGTAGTGGGCTCCGGGTGCCCAGAGAATCTGTCCCCACTAAAGCACACTTCCTTTTTAGTGTGACCATATCCGTCCCGGTTTTGTCCGGACAGTCCCGTTTTTTTGTGTCCTGGCCCGGTTTTAAGTCCGTCCCGGTTTTTGTCCCGGGTCCCGTATTGTGGGGCCACGGGGGATGAGGAGAATGAGGCGGCCGGTAAGTATTTTCTAGTCTATGTATAATGTTGTGTGTGATGCTGCCGGGTGGACTGAATGAAGGAGAATGCCCGGGAGGAGGACTTAGAATCCCGCCGGGAACCCGCATTGGGATTGATAATTGATGATGCCGGGGGCGGGACTTAGAATGCCTGCCAGCCCGCAGGGGATTGGTTGCAGGCATGTCAGAGGAATCTGGAGGGCGGGCTTCCTGCTTTGCGCAGAGCCACATGACTGTGACTGCCTTCCGCTCTGCTGGCTCTGCTGTCTGTGTCGGTGAGTGTCCACCTTCTGTCCCGGTTCCCACCAAGGGGAGGTAATAGGAGTGGTAGCGGGGGTGCGCCTAATTTACCCTCTGCCTCGCACGTTTGCCCCCGGTTGCTCGCACCTTGCCCCCGGACGCTCCGCAGCCCTTTGCCCAAACCCCCCCGGTCACTCCCACCTTTGCCCCCCCGGCTCTCCCATCACTTTGCCCCCCGGCACTCCCACCGTTGCCCCCCTTTCCCACGCCACCCCGGCGCTCCCACCTTTGCCCCCCGGCGCTCCACCTGCCCCATTTGCCCCCACCTTTGCCCCCCCGGCGCTCCCAGCCTTTGCCCCCCGGCGCTCCACCTTTGCCCCCCGGCTCCCACCTTTGCCCCCAGGCGCGCCCACCACCTTTGCCCCCGCGCTCCACCCTTGCCCCCCGGGAGAATGGGCTCGGGGGGCGGGCCAGTGTGGCTGGCACGGTCGTGGGTGGTGCCAGGGGCTGGCGAGCGTTGCCGGTGGAGGCCGGGTGTATCTGTGTGTGTGTGTATCAGTGGTGTGCTCGTGTGTATCAGTGTGTGTGTGTAGTTGTTCAAGTGGGTGTGTGGGTGTCAGTGGGGTGTGTGTGTTGTATCAGTGGGTGTGTGTGTGTGTGTATCTATGGGTGGGTGTGTGTGTATCAGTGGGTGGTGTCAGTGGTGGGTGTGGGTACCAGTAGGTTTGGGTATCAGTGGGTGTGGGTATCAGTGGGTGTGGGTGTTGTGGTGTGTGTGTAATCAGTGGGTGTGTGTGGGTAGTCAGTGGGTGGGTGTGTGTGTGTATCACATTGTGTGTGTTGTTGTGTATCAGTGTGTGTGTGTGTGTGTGTGTTGTGTGTGTGTGTATCAGTGGGTGTGTGTTGTGTCAGCTGGGTGTTTGTGTGTATCAGTGTTGTCAGTGGTCGGTGGTGTGTGTCGCCAGTGGGTGTGGGTATCAATGGGTGTGGGTATCAGTGGGTGTGTGTGTGTGTCAGTGTTGTGTGTGTGTGTGTATCAGTGGGTGTGTGTGTGTGTGTGTCCAGTGTGTGTGTGTGTGTGTGTGTGTGTGTATCAGTGGGTGGGTGTGTGGGTGTGTGTCGTGCGTGTGTGTGTGTGTGTGCGTATCAGGTGTGTGTGTGTGTGTGTATCAGTGGGTATCAGTGTGTGTGTGTATCATTGTGTGTGTATCAGTGGGTGTGTGTATCAGTGGGTGGGTGTCTCCCTCACCCTCCATGTCATCCCTCTCTCTCGCCACCCTGTCTCCCTCTCTCGTCTCTCTCCCACCCTGTCTCCCTCTCTCCTCCCCTCTCTCCCGTCCTCCCTGTCTTCCTCTCTCTCCGCTCCCCCCCTGTCTTACCCCGTCCCTCTCTCTGTGCTCCCTCTCTCTCCCCTCTCCCTCTCTCTCTTCCTCTCTCCCTCTCTCTCTCCCCCGTCTCGCCTCTCTCTCTCCCCTTCTCCCTCGCTCCTCTCCCCCTCCCCCGTCTCCCTCTCTCTCTACCCCCCTCTCCCTCCTCGGTCTCCCCCCCCGTCTCCTCTCTCCCCCCGCTCCCTCTCACCCGGTCTCTCTCTGCCCCCGTCCTCTCTCCTCCTCCTCTCTCCACCCGGCTCCCTATCCCCCGTTCTCTCTTCTCTCCTCTCTCCTCTCCCGTCTCTCTCTCCCTGTCTCTCTCTCATCGCCCCCCTGTCTCTCTCTCCCTCTCTCTCCTCTCCTCTCCTCCCTGTCCTCTCCCTTCCCTGTCCTCCCTCTCTCTCCCTCCCTGTCTCCCTCCCTCTCTCCAGTCCACTCCCTGTTCCCTCTCTACTCTCTCTCCCTCCCTCCCTGTCTCTACCCCTTCTCCCTCTCCGCTCCCTCCTCTCCTCTGTCCCTCTCTCCTTCTCCTCGCTCATCACATCATCCCATCTTTTCGTCTCCCTCTCCTGTCTCCCTCTCTCTCCCTCCCCTTCTCACCCTCTCTCTCTCCCTCCCTGTCTCACTCTCTCTCTCTCCTTTCTCTCTCCCTCGACCATCTCCCTTCCCCTGCCCCTCTCTCTCCCCCTCCATCTCACTCCCTCCCTCCTCCCTCTCCCAATCACTTCTCCCTTTTTTCCTCTCTCTCTCTCCCCTCCCTTCTCCCTCTCCCTCCCTTCCCCTCCTCCCTCCCTCTCTCTCTCCTCCCTTCTCCCGTCTCACCCTCTATTTCTATATCTGAACTGCCGTATACCTACACCGAAGTAACCTACCCTGCTTTCTTCCAGATCTGACCAGTTCACGCGGGAGACATCGGAAGACAGGTAGGGAACACCTCCCCTCCAGTATAGTACCTGAGGGACTGCGGATCAGGTAAGATCACAGGCAGGATTGCTGCTTTAGAAATTGTGAAGAGGGGGGCATCCTGACACTGGTTATGGGTTCAGAATCATCACATATGTTTTTTTTTTGTTCGATTAGAGAGGTCATCCGAGACACACACACACACACACACACACACACACACACACACACACACACACACAAAACACACTCACACACACACACCACACACACACACACTCACACCAACACACCACAACACACACACACACACACACACACACGTAACAAGGACTAATGGTAGTAAAGTATAAGTGTACTACAATAAATAAACTGTTATGTAAAAAAAAAAATATGTCCCGGTTCAAAATCTGGTCACCCTAACTTCTTTCCTCCTGCCCAGGGACTGAGACTCAAACAGGAGTACTATGAAAGCAAAGGGATCTTAATTGTAGCAGTCACTGTAGATCTTTAACAGCGGTGCATAGGGTCATCAGAGGATCCAAGCCTCTGGATGGTGCTGGCTCTCCTAGTGTGGAGCCTTAGATCTTCCTGAGCCAGCCAACCATGAGGGCCTGGCTGGCCTCTCTCTCCCACAGGGAGAAGAGACAGGCCCCACACCTCCACTCAGTTGGAAGGTTGGGAGAGAACTAACTAAATCTAGCACAGCCGCTCTGAGGAACCAGAAGGGGAGGGCTCAAGGTCTGTACCTATACCTGATAGGCTATACACAGGCCATGAGTCACCACCAAACTTCTGTCACTCAGAGAGGAGCATGAGGGGGAGGGGGGGTCAAAAAACCCACCAGATGGCCTGCCAGCCTAGACTGCTAAGGACTTATGTGACAGGGGGGAAAAGAGAGGCAGAATAGACTAACCATATTACATACAGAACTGATTTATTTTAAAAAACACATGTAAGATAACTAGGGGTACTTTACAGGAACAAATCCTCCCTAAGTCTCCTGGTCAGAAAACGTATCGCACAGCAGATGCTAATGCCAATTATTGACTATGGAAACATAGTATATGGCTCGGCACCTCAAACCCACCTTAGCAAACTTGACACCCTCTACAATTCAATTTGTCGTTTTGTTCTCCAATGCAACTACAACACACATCACTGCGAAATGCTCAAAGAACTAGATTGATCATCACTCGAGTCTAGGCGCAAAGTTCATCTTTCCTGTCTTGCCTTCAAATTCTTTATGGGCAAGCTACCCAGCTACCTGAACAAGCTCCTCACCCCTACCACATGCAGCACCTATCATCTGAGATCAGACTCCAAAAGACTGTTCATGGTCCCAAGGCTCAACAAAGTATCTGGCCGTTCCGCCTCTTACCGTACACCCCAAAACTGGAACAACCTACCAGAGACCCTCACATCCACCACCAGTTTAAGTTCTTTCAAATCTAAGGCTGTCTCACATTTTAATCTGGTCTGTAACTGTTTCATACGCCCATAATATATATTTTCTTTAACTGTGCATGTAATGTCTTGTATATAATGTATACCGTTCATTTATGTAACTGTATTTGTAACCATGTATTATTTGTCTTAACTCTGTGCCCAGGACATCTTACAACTTACAAAGTGCGAGTTGATCAATATTATAGGTTTTATACCATTGTTTTAATAAAAAGGTTTTACACTATCTTGTTCCTTTTCCCTGCCTTATCCCTATATTGGATCCGTCTGCGAGACGGAATCTATATACCCAGGCTCACCGTGACGACTGTGAAGTACTGTGAAAGCAGCTGCTTGAAAGTGCAAAGAGTCAGTGGCAGAGGTATATGAATACTTCAAGCTGAGTTCCTGATCCCAGAGAGTGGATACAAGGTGCATATTGATCAAGCTAATTGTAAGTGCATATCTCACCACTGTTGTAATTTATTATTACTGGACATACTACCCTATGATGGTTCTTTTCTCTTTCTCTCCCTGGTATCTTTGCGCGTAGGTCATTCTTTCTATATATACATACATAATGGTTACTGTTCTTGTATCCTTTTGCAATTTACTGCAAACATAATTAGCGATAAGGTAGTGCAGAAAGGAATTCCAGAAAAGTTCAAGAAAGAAAACATAGAAAAAAACTAGAGTGTAACTCCATTATATTTGTCTTATGGTTTACACCAGTTTCTGATTGACAAAGATTTGTGGTGAGCAGAAAATTAGTACAGCACCTTAAGTCCAGTTTTTCTTCAATACGAATTAAAAAAAATTGTTTAGGGCAGGGGTGCGTGAACTGGGGGGGTGCAGCGTTTAGAGGTCCTGTGCTCTTCCCCAACGCATTTATATTAAATGCCTGGGACCGTTCAAGGCCTCTAAGTTAACTTACCTTGTATCCGACGGCTTCTGGTGGCACGTCGCTATGGCAATGCAGCGTCACATGACTCTGCGGCATCATTTGACGACAGAGATACAGTAAAGGGAGAGGGGAGAGCAGACAGGGGGCGCAAGTGAAAAAGTTTGCGCAGCTCTGGTTTAGGGTATAAAAATCGATCATATAGCACCTTTTATGATAGCAAATGTTCTCAATTCCCTTCCTTGTGCCTCTACTGTAACCCCATTCATCTGTTCCAAAGTTAAGAGCGTACAAACTGCTTGCTTCATGAAAAACAGTCTTGAGAAACACACCAAACTCCTTCAGTGATTATACCTTATGGTTCCACTCTCCTTTCTTTTTAGATTGTAGACTCCTTGGTGCATCGTCCTCCTTACCTCCTCTATCAGTGTTTGTTGTATTAATGTTGTAATATTATCGGGATTGTCTTTCCAACCCATTGTACTACCCTACAATATGCGTGGGATGATAGATAATTGATAATGATGATTATAGTCAATTTAATGTATTCTCCATCCAGTCAGTGTCAAATGGTGTAAAAAAAAAAATTATATTCACGGAACGGCTTTTAAAATAGTTCTACTGCTTTTATTGATAGTCGGGCAAACCTGGGAAGAGTGGTGTTTCAGTGTGCCCTGAAGCAATTTTGGCTGCTTGTATCTCAGAATCCAGGTAGGAACCACATTTCGAAGAAGGAATGAAAATAAAAAGTGCATTGGGGATGAACACTTAGCTGAAACAAAACTAATGAGCTCAGTTGTTTTTTTCATATTCAATGTCATCCTTTTCTAAGCTACTGAGACTGTGTGGATTGGAATCTTGTTATTCAAAGCTGTATCTCCTTATTTCATGTTTAAACATGCAATTACATGTAGGTTGGAGTCAACCATCCATCACATTCCTATCATTCTTAAATGAAAAATATAAACAAACATGCAATAAATTATAAATATGGGTAAGGGAGAGATAGCGAAGTGGCAAGAGTCACCATTAAAAACTGAACAGATCTTCGAACATGCATTGCATGCTTTCTTCATTCAGAATGAAAGCAATATTAAAATAATGAGACATATCAAAGATAAAAGTAAAGATATAGTAAATTGCAAACAAACAAATTATTCTTCATGCCCAAACATTCTCTTTTTAAGTATTTAAGACAGCATATAAAATCATAACAACAACCTTCAATACATAGTGCAAGTATTGAGGGCAGCTACATTTCAAATTATTTAAACCCTACAGATGAAGCGGTCATTATCCGACCATTTCTCGGGTTGAATCACGCACTATAGTGCGTGGTGGTTAAAGATGGTCCGCTGCAGACTAAATGGACCATCGGATTAACACAGCATGCATACTCAAATTCTAACTGTAAACTGCTCAATGAGTAAAAATGAATGAGTAATACATGCTCCTACATTATTAGTATGTGCATTATGTCAGACTTATGTACATTCAAGCAGTCAGTTTCACACCTTCAACATCTTAACCAATGTTAAATATCTTAAATATCAGAGCATTTAATTTATTTAATACATTAACTTATTCAGTTTAACCTATTTTAAAATAAGGCATATTAATGGTAAGTGCGGACCCCTCTCAAAGAACATCCATGTCAGTCTTTATACTATGTGTGTACTTTAAGTTCTAAAGGACAAGTTAACACAATATAGGACATATACTTAATGCAGAATAAAGAAAAACAAAGCATTTGCTTGTATTAGTAAAAGGGGGCAATTCACCAAAGTGTGAGAACCATTCAAGTGTTTAGTAATGGTTATGAATAATTGATAGTGGCAGATTAATAAAATCTACCCCACAAAGTATCTTCAAACCTGATAAACAGTTAAAATATTATGATGAAAGGCAGAAAGATTGTGCTCTACACTAGAAACCTTTCTACAGTACAGTGTGTTAGATTTGCAGCATTACATTATGTTAATAGTTCTTATTTCATCTGAGCTACAATAGTGTCACTAACTGGCACTAATCATTGTGACTCACATGGTGGCAAAAAAACAAAACAAAAAAACAATTTCTGCACAAATCTAAAATTATAATTATTTGGAAAATGTCATTTTTAAAGTAAATTGATACATATTACTCCCAAACACTTTTTCACTAAGAACTTTGTAAATGTTAAAAGCGAGTGGTGTATTACCCACAAATTAAACAAAGGAAATCAGAGTTAGGACGTACACTTGTGCCAAAACAATAGCGGGATGTCTTCATTTTTTTTACAAGGTTACAATAATCACACATGCCCATTGTTCTCTTATTTTCTGAGTTTGTAAGTAGGAGTTTTTAGAGTTCACATTTTAACATAGAAAAACATCAGAAAACATACTACTGTTATGCATGTATAATCGGAACCATAGGTTTAAAATAGAGAACTATAATGGTTATTGGACCCACTGGGATATTCTGAGAAACTCTGCCTTATCATTGCCATAGAATCAAATGGAAAATCTGTAAGATTCTGCACAATGAGCGGGTTCAAACAACTTTGGCTGTGTGTGTGGTGTGTGTATATAATATTATATATATATATATATACTATATATAATATTATATATATATTTTTTTTTTTAACAACTCACAAAACCGCTTTCTGACTGAAACTAGTTTGTGCTAGTTAACAAAAGTCATGTCAGTAACTACTAATAGACTAACCTCTAAAAATCATCAAAATTGGTGTAGGCAGTAGATAAGCAATAAAGTAGTATGTTCACAGAATTTAAACATCACTTAATTACATTATAAACTGAGCAAAAAAACAAACTCATTATTTAGACATTGATTTTTTTTTACGCCAGTAAAACATTATACTAATGCTCCATCTAAAGACCAATTATTACATTTATAAACTGACCTTCGCCATCCACACTTGTATTTTCATAGGAATTCCAGCGTATCAGAGGATCAGATGTATTGTAGTCAACTGTTACTCCCTGGTTATTCTGAGGCTGTTCTGAGCCTTAAACATTGAACATTTTATTTATTCAAATGGAAATTTGTACAATCTCAATTAAAACAAGACATTTAACATGAATAATCCTTGAATACTTTCCAGGAAAACAGATTACTTTAAAATACTAAATATTTTAAGAATGCAGAATGAACAATAAAAGCTTTGGATAGGAATCAGTTAATGTTGGAGAATAGCATTACTGAATATACAAAATGTATTTCTCTACATTTTATTACGTGACTAGCTATTATTTATTTATTTATAAACTGTTTTACCAGGAAGTAATCATTGAGAGTTAACTCTCATTTTCAAGTATGTCCTGGGCATAGAGTTAAGATGACAAATAAATGGTTACATAAGTGAACAGGTATACATTATATACAAGACATTGCATGCACAGTAAGAGACAATACATATTAAAGGCGTATGTAATAGCTATACTTTTAAATAAACAATATGCCAAAGGGGCCCAGCCATACACTGGCACGGAGGGGGTTAATCAAGATCAGCTATCAAATATTATAATGTAACAAAACTGAAAATTATAAAAAGATTAGGTGGTAACAAGGTAGAACTACTGTACAATATAAAACTGTTTTTTTAAATTATATTTTGAAGTGAATTCAAGTTTACATAACAGTGATCCCTAACAAAGATGTCTATAAACAAAATAAAAAAAACTATTGTGAGATTACTGGTAAAAAACAAAAACAAAATACAAACACACATTGAAAACCAAATCAAAACCATACTTGGAAGCTAGTTATGTAATGAATAATCCAAAATAGTGAAGGCTAATGTTAAAGACAATTTCTTTTTGTTACAAAAATAGTAGTTAGAGCAGACTTTAAGGTGGTAGAGCAAAGGAATTAAATTTGGAATGGAGACAAAGTAATAATAAAGTGAACATTAGTGATTTCTATTCGGGATATAGAACCAGGGCTGCCGAGAGGGGGGGACAGCCGGGACAAGTGTCCTGGGCCCGGTGGTTGCGCGGGGTTTGGCAGAAGGACAAAGCAGTTGCCTCTGGGCCCCAGCTCTCCCCCAGCTGTAGTCCTCCCTCACTCTGTCCCATGCCGAGCTTCCACGTGGTGGGCCTCTCTGACGTCAGCACACCGGATGTAAGATTGCCCAGCTTCCGGCACGCACCGGCGTAAGAGTGAGGTCCGGCACATGCTGACGTCTGAAGCGAGTGAGGGAGAGGCCTGGAGCTGGGGGAGAGCCCGGGCCTGGCAGCAACTAAAGGACTGGTTGCCAGGCCCCCGCAGTCACCGGGCCCCAGCATGAGACCATCCCCAAATGTAAGTCTGTTTTTTTGTTATATATGTATGGGGGGAGGGGGTGTTTTTATATGTAATGGGGATGGGGTGTATTTTTATATATATTGCAGAGGGGGTGTATTTTTATATATATTGCGGAGGGGGTGTATTTTTATATGTATTTGGGGTTGACTTTTTGGTATGTATTTTGTGGGGGGGACTGAGTGGGGTAATTGACGGAAAATGGGGGCGAGTGAGAGGAGGGGGGTGAGGAAAAGGGTGTAAGAGTGAGACACATGGGAGATAAATACATGTGAGGCAGGGGGGATTGAGTGAGAGTTGGGTAATTGATGGAGGGGTGAGAGTGAGAGGGGGTAAGTGAGGAAGAGGGTGTGAGACGGAAAGGGAGAGAAATACATGGGAGGGGGGAAATAGAGGGGGGAAATAGAGGGGGATTGTGAGGTGTATAATGTGGGTGCCTGGACATAACTCTAATAATTGGCCCCGGGAAATCTGTCTGTGACCCTGACTAGAACTTCAAAAAAGCAGAAATCCTCCTTAAATTTAAATAAATTCCCATAAAGTGCACTACAAGACCATAAAAAGACACAAAAAAGGCTTGCATTGCAACTTTGAAATAACAATAAGTAATTAAACTTTTCGGTAGTATTATAAACATATTGCTTTTATCTAATGTGAGATTGTGTTACTTACAAAATATACTGTTGCAGCACACAGCAGTTTTGATATTGTTACACTAGAAGTCTGTATTTAATGTGCTATGGTAACTTCTTTATAATATGTAAACCTTTCAAAGCTATGTTACAAAAGACTTTGGCTTCATGCCATAAAGCAAAAAATAACTTATGCTGAAATGGATAAATAATACCTGCCTTGGATTTTTTCTAGAGTTTCTGAAAACACCAATTCAATTTTTCCATAGTCAGGGAATCTGTCATCTGTAATTGCAGAATATTTATCATATTGAGAAAACAGGAAATACAATTTAAAAAAAACAACTTTCTTCATTTATGTTCTTTCTGGTCTTTTCATCTTGGTACTATGCATACATATAATTTCTGAAACACACTGCCATGTGATCTTACATTAAGTTAAAAGGACACCGACACCTGCATTCTGCAATCTCTGATATGTTTGACCAATTACAATACTCCTGCAGTTAAATATAGAATACAAATACATTGGTGTAGTACAATAATGTACTTTCTATTACTTTATTTACATTTCCAAATGCAGTGCAGAAAGAAGAGCTTTTATGTTTGCATTTCTCAATCGTCAACGGTCAGTCATAAAAAACATAATAAAATCATAAGTACTAACTGACAAACTCTCGCCATAGAAGTTGGAGAAAACTTTCCCAAAGCAAATACGAAGGGCCATATTTACGAAACAGTCCTATTCCATGAGAGACCTTCAAGAACAGCATAGTAAGTATGGGTCCCTTACAGTCCATTCAAGTGAATAGGCTATAAAGTGTATTTTGACTTGTGTGTAAGGTGCCTAATGGAGTAGCACTATTTTGTAAATATGGCCCCTTCACTTGTATGAGCCACATGGTGTCTTATTGCATAGCCCCTCTTATCAAATATGGACTTAAAATATCGTAGGAGAATGCAAAACAAATAAAAAATTGAGTTGGAGATAATGTTTTTATTTTTTTTGTAATTCATAACATATTTTATTGTTTTTGCAATGGTTGTTCCTTCTAATAAAACTGGTAATGCAAAGTTATTGGACCACCCGGACTCCCTGTTAAAAAATAAAGCTATGTATTGAAATGCTGGATTAATAATGCGCAATATTCATTCAGATTATTACATTTACATCATGTTTGATGTGTCCATTAGAGTTATACAACATTGAAACATAATAGAGAAAGCTCTACTAAATTAGATATCTCACTCTTGCTGTCTCACGATCTGGAATTGAATTGTAAAATCGGGATAAACCGATTGTACGGATCAAAAATTATAGTGAATGTAGGACAATCTGCACAATTTGTTTTGCATCTAATTCATTGTCAGATTGACCAAGTTTGATTTGGTAGGGGTTCGATTTCCTCTGGCTTCTTCCTTTTCTGTGAGGTTACTGTGTGTTCAGCAAGTGGTTGTACAGCCACAGCCCCCCCCCCCCCCCCGCCCTCCTACACCCCCTTAACTTTATTGGTTCTCTTATAAGGACCGGTGAGATGATGGTAAAGAAACCTCTTGATTCAGAAACCCTTCCCCATTAACAGACCTCTACGAAATGCAATTGGTCGATTATGTGGAATTACACCATTACATTTCTTGCTATAGTTAAATATTTATGTTGGTGGTTATTTTCATTTACTAAAAGAAATGTCCAGGTTTTAATTGTATAATAGTAAAATGCAAAAATAATTGAATTTATTTTCAAAACTCCTTTGTTTTTAACTTGTTGAATTGGTAAAACTGGTATATTAATTTGTTGAGTGTCAGCCTTCTCTTTCACTCTGTGAAAATAATTAATTATGTACAGTAGATATGGATATTTACAAAATCCCACTATAACAAATGCATGCTTTCTCTGTTGTAGTGGTACATTTTCATATATATATTGATATTGTCAACCTTGAAAACTGCAAACACATTTTAAAAAGTTATAGCGTACGTACGAACTATTCATGACCTTATTACATATAATTTTCTTTTGGCAAAAGCATAGGGCAGAAAAACTTAGAGGAGGGATAGAAACAATAATAAAAGGACAAAGACAGGTAGCAGTGATAACAGGGTTGCAGAGGATGCCAATGTGTTGTTAATCCTACTAGCAGTGATTACGAATAAAATGTATGCCATTAAGATTCAAGTTTTCGTCCTAAGATAAGCCTGCATTTCTGACATTCCATTGATGTACACAGGGTAACAAATCCCTCAAATATTAAATTTCAATCCAATTCCATTTACAATCCATAGTTGAGAAAATATATTTGCAATAAAGATATAAACAAGTTTAAAAATTAAGAAGATACATTTTCTATTAGTTGTAAATTCTCTCTCTCCACTCAGAGAGAGAGAGAGAGAGAGAGAGAGAGAGAGAGAGAGAGAGATAGTGAGAGTGTGAAAGAGAGAGATAGTGAGAGTGTGAGAGAGAGAGATAGTGAAAGAGAGAGTGAGAAAGAGGGGGGCACGAAGGTCTTTGTAAATTAACAAAGTGTTTATTTATCAAGTTAGGATCAATGTTTCAGTGCTCTTGTCGGAGCTTGATAAAAGTCTGTTAAGAGGAACAGTGTTGAGCCTCGTTTGATAAATACTTTTTTTGTTTTTTGTAGCACCATTTTATTTTTTGTAGCACCTATTCCCCCACCCTAATTGAGATCATTATAGCTTCTATTGCTAGTGCATACCTGTGAGGTTGAACAGAAAGCCCAGAGAAGCGATGGTATGGGGAGACATAAGGACAGACCCTCAGTGATGATTCTTCTGCAGTGCAACGCCTCCAGCCGTGAGGATCTTGGTGCAGCCAGGATGGTCCTCACTGGCAACTCATGTGGTGTTCCATTCCAGCAGCCCACAACAGATGTATTCAACTTGATCTTTATTTGCTGCACACATACAGTTATGGCAGGCTCATTCCCTGAAGTTGTACCCACAGGGCTTGAGGCCCTGCAGGCCCCTTTTCAGCTCCTTTACCCCGTGTTGGGAGGGGGGTAACTGCTTCCACTCTAAAGGGTAAGTGCTTCCACTCCACAGTGGGAGGGAAGAGAGACCTTCTGGGAGAGTGTCCGCTTTTGTACCCATGGGGAGGGGCTTGTAACCCTGCACCATAACAGGGCAGGTTCCGATACTGACAGGCAACAAATCATGGGCATGTGACCCAGCCAGTATCCTCCCCAGGGATGGCACGCTGGTTGTTGTTAGGCCAGCCCCGAGATACAGCAATAGTGTATTCCAGGCTGCAACAGCAAGCTAGGCATCCATGAGAGAGCTTATCCCCCACATTGCCTGTGTCTAACAGGAGATTTATTTATTTTATTTATTTATAAAATATTTTACCAGGAAGTAATACATTGAGAGTTACCTCTCGTTTTCAAGTATGTCCTGGGCACAGAGTAAGACAAATAATACATGGATACAAATACAGTTACATAAATGAACAGGGTATACATTATATACAAGACATTGCGTGCACAGTTAAAGAAAATATATATTATGGGCGTATGAAACAGTTACAGACCAGATTAAAATGTGAGACAGCCTTAGATTTGAAAGAACTTAAACTGGTGGTGGATGTGAGAGTCTCTGGTAGGTTGTTCCAGTTTTGGGGTGCACGGTAGGAGGAGGAACGGCCGGATACTTTGTTGAGCCTTGGGACCATGAACAGTCTTTTGGAGTCTGATCTCAGGTGGTAAGTGCTGCAAGTGGCAAGAGATACTGTTAGGGCAAAAGAAAAGATGATAGTCAGGGGACTAGGCTACACCATCCCTTTGGTGAAAAACCGCTCACGACCACACTGAGTAATACATTATATGTACCATCGATATACTGTACCAACAACCAAAACATTGAACATAACAGTACATATACATATATGTACCACACAGTACATATTTAACAGTATGGCATAACTGGTACCTCCTTTCCTAGAGAACCCTTGGCCCTACGCAGCTAAACTACAGAACCGGATTGATAATAATGCTCAGGGTCAGTTTTCTTTACTAGCCAACCTTCACTATCGGCTACTGTGATGGAATGACAACGCCTCCTACCTGACTCAGATACATACACCACCCGGTCGAAGTGGATATTGCGACACACAACCCATACCTTCACCAGTACTTAGCTCTGTCTTCCCCACAAAGCATCAAACCCTTCGTATTACTGGAAATATAATCCAGAATGGCGGACTTCACCCACTCATCCCTATGAGATTCAGCACTCATCATTAATGGTTCTGAAAAGTATGGGTACTCATAGCCTATTTTCCTGAAGCGCTATACAAGCACTCTGTCTGCGCGACTACATTTCATCAAGTTGTGGCCACAGGCCTTGCCGGGTAAAACCTAATGCTGGGACCCTTCCCACACTGGTTTCATAGGTGCCTCCTCATAGCCGGGAGATGAGTTTATCCTCCAGAGACCTTTTAACACGTTCATACATAATCTCTGCTTTTTTCTCCAGAGTAAACTGATGCTCCTCCCATCAGCACTCCACCGTATCTCTCTATAGAACTAAGCACGTCCTGTTTAGGTGTGACACATACCCTCTATACAATGAATTCCACCATGGTAATATGCCCACCCCCTCAGATGTAGCATATATATATCATGCAATTGAACAGGATCGCCCCTTGGAGCCACGGGCAGCACAGGTGACCAGAGCCGAAGTGATAGGGGTTTATACGTAAAACTAGCAGCGCTATACAAGAACAACTATTATTATTTATAGCTAGGTATTGGATCGGCATAGGATACACTTTCAGCATGGGGCGGAACTGGCACTGTAGAGTTATTTTCCTGGGGGACTACAAATACCTCCCCAGGCAGAGCAATAGCAGCGTCCATAGTCCCAGCAGAGCCCAGTCTACCACAACCCAGAGTATTGGTGTATTTGGCCGCAATGATCTCAGCCTCCCGGCGATTTCTCCCTTCCTTCCCCGACACTGCAAAAGAAACGGGTTTGCTGCCAGATCACTCACCAGGATAGGAGCAGCTTTCCTAGGGCCCATCTGTCCAGACAGTTCAACCAGCTCCACTCCTTACGACCGGGGCGATGGAATGAGGATGGTAGCAGAGGCAGTAGTACCTTTGGAAATGTCTCCCAGAAGACTCAGGGCAGCGAAGCGCCTCTCGGATGCAGCCATATACCCGGCAGCGTGGGCATGGGCCTCGCGCATCTCCTGGCACTGCCTCAGGAATTGGCTGGCAGCATCCTGGGTTTGAGCCCAGCGTGTATCGATATCTCGGATCACCACCACAGTGCAGACATCAGGTTCCGGAATGGGCAGGATGCCCTCCAACTTGGGAGCGTGGGAAGCCCCGACTGGTACCTCTGAGATAGTGACACCTTCATCGTCCATTGAACCGGAATCAGGTGTGGCAGGTAACTCCATAATGGAGCGGGACAGCGAGGATGGCACACAGGATATATAGCAGTACACGTTCATGCCTCCTCCGCTTGCTTCCTGCAGGATCCTGAACAGCTCCGAAGACGCATGGCAGCGGGTAAGTCCTTGGGAACATCTATCCACTTGGCAGTACCACAAAAGGAACTTCCTTCCCCCTCTACTCCTCGGAGAGAGTTCACCCCAGAGTCCAGGCTCACTGCATCATACTCTGCACAGGAACCGAGGGTCGTCATTAGTCGATCCGGGTGAAATAGCTAGTACACCATATTCATATAGAATTTTTGAGCATCACCAGAGGAGCCTTGGGCAAACGTGGATCATTTTCGGACAAGAGCATATAGGCTCTTCAGCTCCTCCGTGTCCAGAGAATTCACGGTAAGCTCAGGCCTCCTGTTTGGGCCTTAGGTAGTATACTTGACACTGGTCACACTTAAAGAGTACCCTCAATTCACTTCCTGGGCACTCGCACTGGGGACAGACCCCTAACAGGAGGGTCTCCCCCTCACCCAGTAGTACTATGACCCAACCAGTCAGCTCATAGATAGTTCCTGGCTAGGTGGCCATAATGCAATGTAGTGACGTTGAGCAGCTCCGCACGCGTCTATCCTGCACCAATGCTCCACGTGCGTCTGAGCTCCCCACTCCTCGCTTCTGGTTAGGTCCAGCACAAGCCCCACAATATCTCCTCACCCTGGAGGATCCAGGCGTCCCATGGAAGAGGGAGAAAGAGGTGCGGCCTCTGCGTTTCGTGCCAATCCCAGATACTTGCAGCAAGAAGAGCTAGCAAATCATTTGCAAACTGACACTCGGTCCTCCCTTTTCGGCGGGAACCGCTTTAGTATGGTTGCAGCTCTTCAAACAGAGGTCGTGGCTGCCTGCGTATCAAGCACCCTTCCTCGGATACCTGCCCGCAGACACAGAACAGAATTGCATGGTGCAGGCCGTAGTTCCCTGAGCTGAGGTCCAGGGGCAACTACCCCCACACGTCTTCTTAGTACATAAGCTGCCCGGTGCAGGCTGCAGCTCCCTTCGGTGAAGCCACTGGGACACTACCCCTCCACCTCTTCATAGTAATAGAACTGTACGGTGCAGGCCGTAGCTCCAGAATTCGGCCATTTCAGGTTCCATGCATCCCCTGGCCCACTACCCCCGCACCACTTCTTGGTAATAGAATTTCTGCACGGCAGCCCCCTGGAGGTGAACTGCCATAGTATAGTCGCAGATCCTCAAACGGAGGTCCTGGCTGTCTGAAGGTAAAGCACCCCTCCTCGGATGCCTGCCCACTTATACAGAAATGATTTCAGAGAACCAAAACTCATGGCGCAGGCGAAAGCTCCCTTCGGTGAAGCCTCTGGGGAACTGTCCCTGTACCTCATCTTGGTATTAAGCGACTACACACACTGCACATGCATGTAACTTGGAGAGGAGGGGTCAATGTCGTAGCTCCATTTTGGCAGGGAGCCCGGTCCTCCAGATCCTATAGGGTCCCCTATGGACACTACACCCATGGGCCCTCTGGTGTAACCTCCTTGGAGAGTACGGCCTTTCTCATACTGCAAAAGCCTGTCCTGATGTAATCTCAGCAGCGGCTCTGTCACGGGAGACCAGATATTTACACCTTTATACCGGGATCATTCACTGAGCAAAACAAGATAGTAAAACAAATTGTCATTTATTCCATAGAAACAAGACATACACACAGTGGATTACAAAATACAGAAGAACACACACTTACTGGGGGTCTGGGCTAAAAAACTGGACTTTCCTAGGTCAAATGGCACATAAAATAAATTATTTTAGGCTGACCGGGACTTGTCCTGAAATGTCCTGGAACTCAAATCTGCATAAAGTTCCTGACGCCTCCGCTGTATCCGCTCTGGAGATGCCAAAATCCCTTCACCGGGAGATGGTACTCTTTTCAGCTTGCAATCCCAGCCACGACCACGACGTTCTATTCTCAGAACTTTGCCCCGAAAAGTGGGAAAATGATGAAGCCGGCTACCATATTCCGGGTGATCAGGGCATTAAATGGGCATCCCCCCTTATACTAGGGACCCCTTTTCCATTTCAGGGATACCACACATCCCTCTGCCCCATTTACCTTTCTGGTCTGTGCTGAAGCAGGGAATCCTAGCGGCGAGTCGTGCAAGCGTTTTCAAGGGGAGATTTTGCCGGAGCAATGTATCCGAGAATCCAACCTGATACCCGGGTACATTTTTGGGATATCCAGCAACTCCGGAACCCCGCTACCTAGACATATTCTGACAAGACTTTCTCCGTAAAAAAACCCTTGAAACTTATAGCTAGCAATCTCTGCTTGCTTGCACACCTGGAAAGGTAAAACACAGAAAACTATTTGTCGCATAATTACATACATGGCAGATACCATAAACAGGTTCAAGAGCTGACACTCTAAAACCCCAAATATAGATCAGAGGTAACCAGATGGGCTTAATACCTTTATTGAGAGCCTGGTTACCCCCTCACCGTCACAGCCTTCAACTGTAGCACCTATTCCCCCACCCTAAGTGAGATCATCTAGCTACCGGTGTTTCTGGTGGTGGTGCATACCTGTGAGGTTGAACAGAAGGCCCTGAGAACTCCGCGATGGTATGGGGAGACATCAGGACAGGTTCTCAGTGATAATTCTTCTGCAGCATAGCTCCTCCAGCCGATGAGGATCTTGGTGCAGTCAGGATGGTCCCCACTGGCAACTCATGTGGTGTTCCAATCAAGCAGCTCACAACAGATGTATTCAACTGGATCTTTATTTGCTGTTCATTCCCTGAAGTAGTACCCACAGGCTTGAGGCCCTGCAGGCTACTTCTCAGCTCCTTTACCCCCTGATGGAATAATGGGTAAGTGTTTCCACTCCACAGGGGGAGGGAAGAGATATCTCCTTCTGAGAGTGTCCACTTTTATACCCCAGTGGCGGGGCTTGTAACTCTGCACAATAACAGGGCAGGTCCGATACTGACAGGCATCACATCATAGGAATGTGACACAGCCAGTATCCTCCCCAGGGATGACACTCGGGTTGTTGTTAGGCCAGCCCCTACATACAGCAATAGTGTATCCAGGCTGCCACAGCAAGCTAGGTCTCCATGAGAGAGCTTATCTCCCACAGTGTCTGTGTCTAACAGTCTTTATACTGTTGGGGCCAAAGAAAAGATGATAGCCAGTGAACTAGGCTATACTTGCATGTGCCAAGCTCCTCTTTTCTACACTGTACCCAAAGTTACTTGGAATCCGCAAATGCCCTTTCTTTGACTTTCACTATACGTGTCTGTGTGTTTTTGTATTAATGACGATTGTTATTCAACAAATGAAGGCAGGCTTTAGCAGATAAATGGTAATCTGCTTGAAGTCTGATAACCATCATTAAAAGGCATTATAGTCCAGAAAATAACCCTTCCAGAGTTTAATTTACATGCAAGTAATTTAAACAATATCCTTTTAGGTATAGTTCCACATAGCCTGTCCCAATTTAATTTTGGAGAATTATTTTTGTTCTCCCCGCCCCCCCCCCCACGATTACACACTTCATTGTGAAAATCTGTCAACAGTATTCTTATTTTGAGAATAAGATTTTTTTTTTGCATTCGTTGCTCAATTAGAATTCAGTGCATATTGTGCAATCTTTGTTATTGCTTTTATCCCAGTAATGCCTTAGGGTCTAAGGGCTTTAGTCTATAGCCACCAAAAATGGCTGTTACAGAGTTTTCACTTCACTCACCATTCACTTCAACTGTCACTTTAGTGGATATAAAATTACTCCTTAAATATGTTTAGCTTTCCAACATATCTTAAGTATAAAACAAACACTACTACAGTAACGGAGAAGGTGATGAATGCCTCAAAGTTTTTAGAGCAAATTAATGAACAGTATTATGACATATTTTCCCCAAAATTTGCAACATCTGGATAATGTATCATCAAGACGTTGTTGTAAAACAGAATTCCATGCGTCGTGGTAAGCAGCCCACCTTTATTTGCATGATCCAACTCTTCTTTGCCAAACATCAGTCCATAGCCATGAACAGACCCTGTATGAAACTGCAGCCGGAAAATAACATCACGGGCGGCCGAGCAAAACTTTTTGTGGTAACATTTAAGCTGTAATCAAATGAGAAAATACAGTTTTACTAAATTCATTAGCTTAATATACATGGTCAAACATATGTTTTAATGCAAATATATATATAAAAATGTGTGTGTGTGTGTGTGTGTGTGTGTAGAAATGTGTTAATGTGCATATAACTATTAGTGTGCAAGACATTTAAAATAAACAATATGGCTGTTAATGTTCATTGTGGAGTACAATGAGGGTTGAAATATACACTTAAACAATATGTTTAATTATTGTCGTATTCCTGCCACTGAACGTATGGGACCAAAGCAGATTTTTTTTTTTTTTTTTTTTTTTTAAAGAAATTAAAATGATAGAAACGAGGTATTTGTTTTTTCCTTTCACCACAGAGCTCATCTATGGCACAGGAACCTTGCTGGAAGATGGATATATAAATATTATTCAATGTAACATCGCCGAAAGAAGAGATCATACAAAAAATTTTTTTTTTCGGAAGCCACAGAACAGTATTGCCTATTCACTTTGAAATATATATATATATATATATATATATATAAAAAAGGAAAAAAGAGGGGAGAGCGCACGCCCATAGCGTATAAAAGTTTTAATGAGGGGGAAGGGGGAGAGAGGGGGGTAAAAAACGCACTTACAAAAATGCAATAAAATCAAGCATATGTGATATATAATAATCACCACCATCCGGTTTTTCTGTAGACTCTTGGGGCAGTCCCAGGCTCCGTTGGTAAAGGAGCGACGTCACAGCAGATTCCCAGGGCTGGTAACACCATCCGGTTAGACTGCAGACTTTTGGGGCCGTCCCAGGCTCCGTTGGCAATGGAGCAGAGTCCCAGCAAATTCACAAGGCAGGTGTGCTGTACAATAGTCCAAGAAAGAGGTCCCGTAATAGTGGTGCCTATAGCACTCGCGCCTGGATCAATACGCTCCAGCGCTTAGTGTAGACTCCAATGTCTGTGCGTCTGACGTCACGACGCTCCCTGACGCGTTTCGTCAGACACGGCTAACTTTCTCAAAGGGATATCATGAGAGGGGGAGGTCCGGTATTATATATGCAACCTCATGATATATATATATAAAAATACCCAATATCAAAGAATCTGGAGCACTCACAAATTCAAAAAATACAATTTAATGAAGTAACACAGGCACCAGGGGGTAAACACAGAAAAAATAAGCAACGTTTCGGTCCTTTCTCAAGCTCCCCCGGAGGGGGAGTTGCTTATTTTTTCTGTGATTACCCCCTGGTGCCTGTGTTACTTCATTAAATTGTATTTTTGAATTTGTGAGTGCTCCCGATTCTTGATATGGGTATTTTTATATATATATATCATGAGGTGCATATATAATACCGGACCTCCCCCTCTCATGAATCCCTTTGAGAAAGTTACCTGGTCTGACGAAACGCTCAGGGAGCGTCGTGACGTCAGACGCACAGACATTGGAGTCTACACTAAGCGCTGGAGCGTATTGATCCAGCGCGAGTGCTATAGGCACCACTATTACGGACCTCTTTCTTGGCTATTGTACAGCACACCTGCCTTGTGAATTTGCTGGGATCTTGCTCCATTGCCAAGGAGCCTGGGACGGCCCAAAAAGTTCTCAGTTTGACCGACGGTGGTTACCAGCCCGGGGAATCTGCTGTGACGTCGACTCCTTTACCAACGGAGCCTGGGACTGCCCAGAGTCTACAGAAAAACGCGATGGTGGTGATTATATATATCACATTGCTTGATTTTATTGCATTTTTGTAAGTGCGTTTTTTTACCCCCCTCTCTCCCCTCCCCCTCATTAAAACTTTTATACGCTATGGGCGTGCGTCTCCCTCTTTTTTCCTTTTTAGATATCTTGTGGACGTGGTTGGTCCATATTGAGAGCTCCCGGAGACCCTGCATACCAGCACCTATACCATTCATTGGACTATTTGAGGACTGGTTTATCCTTTTTGCATTTTTTTTATATAATATTGTTCGTTTTTTGTGGCCTGATATTATTATGGTCCACAATACTACATATGGTGTATATATTCTTATATATTAAGGTATTTATCTATATTTACATCATATTGTCATAAGCAATATATATATAGTTCATTGTATTGTTCCTTAGGGTGCGCTTTTTTTTTTTTTTGTTATAGTTTTTAGAATATATATATATATATATATACTATATAATATATATCATATATATATAATATATATACACACATATACACACACACACATATATATATATACACACACACACACCCACACACACCCACACACACACACACACATGATATATACACACACAAACACACATCTATATATACATCACACACCCACACACCACACACAACACATATATCTCTATCTACAACACACACACACACACAGCACACCACCACACACACCCACACACGACACACCCACCACACATATATATGTATATGTATATATACAGAATATATTAAAAAATATATATAAAATCTTCACAATGCCATCTCTACGGACAAATTCTAATTTCCCAGCAACTGATTTTATTTGCATGTTGGAGTGTCTGTCCTCTTTTTTTTTTTTTTTTTAAGTACTTATACCTACCCTTTGGACGGTATGCCCCAATATAATATATTTTTTCATCCACCAGGGAGTACCCTGTACTGCTTCTATCTATCTCTACATAAATATAACACTGTGAGCAGCATGGAGTCTAGTCTGTCCTGCTGCATTTTTAAACACATTTTTAAGACCTACATTAAATAAAGGGATCCCAACAGCCAAACTTTGTTACTTCAATCTCCAGGGAACCCCTGGTTTTCATTGAATGTAACTTTATGGTCTTGCTGCAGTGTTAAAACAATCAATATGGAAGTAAAGTTATCCATTAGAAAGCCATTGCATAATTTCCCAAATATTGATTACGTTGGAGCTCATTGTACCCGCAGTCAAACTAAAGTTGAACCTTGCGGACATGTTGTCCTTCTGGTTAGTAAAATAAATTATGTGACAATGGAGGGGTCCCAGAAGCCCTGGGAAGTGCAGTGCAGCCAGAGATCTACTTTAAATTTATATATCTCAAAAACATCTGTTGAAAGCAAAAAAAATATATTGTAGGTCACATATTTTGCACTGCAAATAATATTTTTGTATTGTAATTTTTCACATTTGTCTGCAATTTATATAAAATGAAACAAAAAAATGCATGTTTTTGGCAATGCTTGACTGCACTGCAAATCCCTTCTGGACCCAAGGTTTAAGTGGCTGAAGGATCTGACTGAGAGATATCAATAAACAGCATCTTGTTTAATGCTCCCGGGCCTTTTGATGATTTTATTTCCCAGGACACTTGACTACATTGTGGTCAGACATCCCCTGCATATTTACATTCCACAAAATCTTCTCATGAACTATGAAACATGCAGACATTTCCGTTTGATCTATTGTAATATGTAAAAGGTAAGTTTTTGTTAGAAATGTGTTTTTTTTTTTTGCATTGCAAAGCACCCCATACCAGAAATTATAGGTTTAGCTTCAGTTACTCTACTGTTTTTTTGGTATTTACATTTCTTACTCTTATCTAAACAAAAGGAAGGGGTTCTCCATAGCAGATTGTATTGTATAACTGTGCCTGCCCAAGTTCAAGAAAAGGGAAATAAAAATGGCAGCTGGCCACATCACTGCAGTGAGGGGAATGTTTTGATAGCAAAGTATTACTCTTTCTGATTTTTCTGCCTTGAACATAGCACTTTTTTTTTTTTTTTTTTAACCAGGACTTCCTCTGTGATGAACTCTTAAACCAAATGATAATGGCAAGGAAGCTGTAGTTCTGTTGAATTGAACCCAGGCCAACTACCCCAGATAGGAGGAGGAATTATGTAGGGAAGGGTTTCTCCTCCCCTTCAGCCACACAAAGCCAAAATAAACAGAGAGAGAAGCAGCACAACCCATCCCTTTAGGTTTTGTATCCGTCTTTGAGCCTATTTTGATTGTGTGCTTGTGTGCATAGATAGATAGATGAGAGAGAAAAATAGACAGAGAAAGAGAAAAATAGACAGAGACAGAGAGAGAAAGAGAGAAAAAAAGATCTATATCTAGAGAGAGTGTTTGGGAGAACAAGAAAAGCTCAATTTCAAACAGCTCTCAGCATTGATAAATGTGAATATGATGCAACTCCAATATGATGCTATATGTCCTAGGTCTCACACAGATACCAAAAAACATATAAATAATCAATATGACAAGTGCAGATGGAGGAGCAAGACAGTGAGATGAATGTCTAACTAGAATAACATACTGTAACCACAAACTCCTAGACAAAAATCACATATTTAGGTGAATTGTGAATGAAATATAAGTTCCAATGTAAAGGAATCCTGTAAAAAAGAAAAAAGGGGCAAAATAGTGAAGTACTGTAAAATAGGATTCATGCACGCAAAGGTGAAAAGCTACTCACATGGTAGCAGTAAAAATCAGCATTGTAAATACAATATCACGGCTGCAGTCATGGTGGATGTCGGTGTCTCTGCCTCCACACTGATGCACAATGGAACAGCTGACTAAGTACAGGAATCAAGTGTGCGGTTGTTTCTCCTTCTCTTGTCACCAGACGATGACGTCGACGGGAACCAAAGCGCCCGTGAACCGATGAGAACACACAGCATGCGATATGTAAATGTCGCTAATAGTTCTACAGCAGTGTATATTTTGTCTGTTATGCAGCTCAGCAGGCAACCAAACTTAACCCAGTTGTGTCATATTGTATATTTATATGTGTGTATGTATGTATGTATATTATGGCAGGATGACTGTGGTTAGTGAGGAGACAACACAATTCTTCCAGTGATTTATTTGTCAAAAATATAACAAAAACAATGGGTGCTCTGTCCCTTTAAGTAAAATAAAACATAAACAAAAGCCTATTCCGTTAGGGAAGCTAACTAAACTAGGTTAAGCCTATCTACCTGGCTGGTTAGCTAAGATAGACACACAATATTTGGTAATTTATTCCATTGGGACAGCATAAGTCTGTGGAGCCTGGGTCTGTCTGTCAGCTCTCCTCTGTCCTCCCTCTGTGTCTGAGAGAGACTGCTGCCCCAGAGGCATTTTCTCTTCCTCATTTTAAAGGCAACCGAGCATAATCAGCTGGGTTAACCCCTCGTATACTGGAAAGCAGGCATACTGCAACCTCCTACTAATGTATACAGAGTCTATGACTCTGTCACATTTCCCCCTCCCCAGCATAACATTACCAAGTGGAGTAGCCCATGCACCGAGACTGTGCACCCTAGAAAGTGCCTCCACATTACCGTGCAGTATGCCTGGCCGATGCTGCACTGGAAAGTTGAAGGGTTGTAATGATAGAAACCAGCGGGTAACTCTAGAGTTCGCGCGAGTGAACTATGAAACATGCAGACATTTCGTTTGATCTATGTTGTATGTAAAAGGTAAGTTTTTGTTAGAAATGTGTTTTTTTTTTTGCATGCAAAGCACCCCCATACCAGAAATTATAGGTTTAGCTTCAGATACTACTGTTTTTTTGGTATTTACATTCTTACTCTTATCTAAACAAAAGGAAGGGGTTTCTCATAGCAGATTGTATTGTATAACTGTGCCTGCCCAAGTTCAAGAAAGGGAATAAAAATGGCAGCTGGCACATCACTGCAGTGAGGGGAATGTTTGATAGCAAAGTATTACTCTTTCTGATTTTTCTGCCTTGAACATAGCACTTTTTTTTTTTTTTTTTTAACCAGGACCTCTCTGTGATGAACTCTTAAACCAAATGATATGGCAAGGAAGCTGTAGTTCTGTTGAATTGAACAGGCCAACTACCCCCAGATAGGAGGAGGAATTATGTAGGGAAGGGTTCTCCTCCCCTTCAGCCACACAAAGCCAAAATAAACAGAGAGAGAAGCAACAACCCATCCCCTTAGGTTTTGTATCCGTCTTTGAGCCTATTTTTGATTGTGTGTTGTGTGCATAGATAGATAGATGAGAGAGAAAAAAGACAGAGAAAGAGAAAAATAGACAGAGACAGAGAGAGAAAGAGAGAAAAAAAAAGATCTATATCTAGAGAGAGTGTTTGGGGAGAACAAGAAAAGCTCAATTTCAAACAGCTCTCAGCATTGATAAAGTGAATATGATCAACTCCAATATGATGCTATATGTCCTAGGTCTCACACAGATACCAAAAAACAATAAATAATCATATGACAAGTGCAGATGGGAGGAGAAAGACAGTGAGATGAATGTCTAACTAGAATAACATACTGTAACCACAAACTCCTAGACAAAAATCACATATTTAGGGAATTGTGAATGAAATATAAGTTCCAATGTAAGGAATCCTGTAAAAAAAAAAAAAGGGGCAAAATAGTGAAGTACTGTAAAATAGGATTCATGACGCAAAGGTGAAAAGCTACTCACATGGTAGCAGTAAAAATCAGCATTGTAAATACAATATCACGGCTGCCGCAGTCATGGTGGATGTCGGTGTCTCTGCCTCCACACTGATGCACAATGGAACAGCTGACTAAGTACAGGAATCAGTTGCGGTTGTTTCTCCTTCTCTTGTCACCAGACGATGACGTCGACGGGAACCAAAGCGCCCGTGAACCGATGAGAACACACAGCATGCGATAGTAAATGTCGCTAATAGTTCTACAGCAGTGTATATTTTGTCTGTTATGCAGCTCAGCAGGCAACCAAACTTAAACCAGTTGTGTCATATTGTATATTTATATGGTGTGTATGTATGTATGTATATTATGGCAGAGGACTTGGTTAGTGAGAGACACAACTAGTGCCATTGTGATTTGATCTTAAAAATATAACAAAAACAAGGGTGCTCTGTCCCTTTAAGTAAAATAAAACATAAACAAAAGCCTATTCGTTAGGGGAAGCTAACTAAAAATAGGTTAAGCCTATCTACCTGGTGGTTAGCTAAGATAGACACACAATATTTGGTAATTTATTCCATTGGGACAGCATAAGTCTGTGGGCCTGGGTTGTGTCAGCTCTCCTCTGTCCTCCCTGTGTCTGAGAGGACTGCTGCCCAGAGGCATTTTCTCTTCCTCATTTTAAAGGCAACCGAGCATAATCAGCTGGGTTAACCCTTGTATACTGGAAAGCAGCACTACTGCAACCTCTACTAATGTATACAGAGTCTATGACTGTCAATATATATTAATATTATATATATATATATATGTTATCTATATATATATATAAATATATCTATATATATATATCTATATATCTATAATATATATATATTATATATATATATATCTATATATCTATATATATATATATATTATATATCTCTATCGAT
>WSYH01000046.1:219905-349372 GCA_036426205.1 Ascaphus truei
TCTATCTATCTATCTATCTATCTATCTATATATATATATATATATATGTATTTATATATATATATATATATAGGAAAGAATGACCTAGGCGCAAAAAAGCTGGGAAAGAGAAAAAGAGAGGAACATCATAGGGCAGTATATCTAAGCAATTCAGGTGATTAAATGGTAAGATATGCACTTACACTTAGTATAGCAAATAACAGCCTTTAATCCACTCAGGGATTCAGGAATTCTGCTTCCGAAACTTGTCTGTTTCTATCTGTGATCTTGATTTCTTCGTGATCCTTGTTTATATGGAGTCCCAACCGCAATCGCGGTGTATCTGTTCCACAGACTGTACCTGGCAGATAGATCTCGCAAAAAGGGATAGGTAGGGAATAAAGAAAAACAGGGACAGTGTAAAACCTTTTAATAAAATATAACAAAAAAATAAAAAGTAGGTAATAAACTCACATTGTGTGAGTTGAATACAAGCAGTTGAGAGTAAAAAGCGAGTCTCTCACACTCTATGATCGGAGAACGCCGGTTACCAGCACAGTTCACTCGGGCGGTTACTTCCGCATCACGAGATTTTGTCTCTGATGTTAAAGATACACTGCTTCAGCTCCGTTGTAGGGAATCAATCTCTCAGCGTGTCTCCCACTGCTCCTAACACGCTCCTCAACTGCTTGTATTCAACTCACACAATGTGAGTTTATTACCTACTTTTTATTTTTTTGTTATATTTTATTAAAAGGTTTTACACTATCCCTGTTTTTCCTTTTATTCCCTACCTATCCCTTTTTGCGAGATCTATCTGCCAGGTACAGTCTGTGGAACAGATACACCGCGATTGCTGTTGGGACTCCATATAAACAAGGATCACCAAGAAATCAAGATCACATCCTTGAAGGAAAAGGGAAAAGAAAATTAGAGAGTTGGAAAAGCAACTAGCGGAGCTTTCCACCAAACACAAAGAGCGGAAACAAAACCAAACGTTAAACGAAGTTAAATCTCCTTCTATCCTCCCAAGCGGAGAAGGAAATGGTGTGGTCTGGCCAAAAGTATTATGAAAAGGCTAACAAGCCAGGTACGTTACTTGCCAATAAGCTCAAAAATAAGCTTCCAAATTATCATATTCACGCTATACGTACGCAGGGGGGTGACTTTACGTCTAATCTGGGGCAGATTGTGGAGGAATTCAGAGCGTACTACGAAAAACTCTACAATGGCGATAAAGTCACTCACAACCTTCCAACAAAAGAGGCATTAAAAACATTCCTAAAAGAGGCAAATTTGCCCACATTGAGCAGAGGAGAGAGGGAAGCACTACAGGCAAACTTTACATATGACGAACTCTCTGAGGTAATTAAGTCACTGAAGTCAGCTAAAGCGCCAGGACCAGATGGTTTTTCTAATTTATATTACAAAAAATATCTCAAATTCCTGGCACCCCATATGTTAAACTTGTTTAATGAAACATTTCCATCTCCAACATCTCCTTTCCAACGCAAATGCTACAGGCCTCTATATCATTGAACCATAAGCCTGGAAAGGACCCAGCAGACTGCAAGAGCTACCGGCCCATATCCCTGATCAATTCAGATATCAAAATGTATTCCAAACTTATAGCAAACAGGGTGGGTAGTGTTCTTCCCAGGCTAATCCACGCGGATCAGGTAGGGTTTATCGGAGGCAGACGGGCGGCAGACAATACCAGGAGGATAATTGATTTGATTGATATGGCTCAAAAGAAAAATACACCCTCCATGGCATTAAGTTTGGATGCCGAGAAAGCCTTCGATAGGATAGATTGGCCCTACCTAAAAGAAGCGCTCGGGGCATTTGGTTTTGAAGGACGCCTATTAGGAGCCATCTTAGCGCTATACGAGGGCCCAACGGCAAGGGTGAGACACCAGGGCTTCCCCTCAGAACAATTTAAAATTTGCAGCGGAACAAGGCAGGGTTGCCCTTTGTCCCCACTGCTGTTCGCCCTCTGCATAGAACCCCTGGCGGCGCACATTCGGCACAGTCCAGACATAGCAGGAATCTCTGTGGAAGACCAGGTACATAAGGTTGCTTTATATGCGGATGATGTGATTTTAACATTATCGAAACCGCTCACCTCTCTGCCTAATGTTTTTGGGATTTTGGGTAAATTCAACTAAATCTCGGGATTCAAAATCAATCAGACCAAATCTGAAGCCCTCAACATAAGTCTACCCAAAGAGGTGGAAAAATTAATAGAGATAAACTTTAATTTTAAGTGGCAAGCCTCCGCTATCAAATATTTAGGGGTTTACATCACAAGGGATTATAAAACACTTTACAAAGCTAATTACCCCAGATTGATTAAGACTTTGGGGGAGGATCTCAGGACATGGATGAAGGGGGGCATCTCCTGGATTGGGAGGATCCACAGCGTGAAGATGAATCTCCTCCCAAGGATGTTATATCTATTCCAGAGTTTGCCCATACCTATAGTACATGCGGACATCCTCTCCCTACAGTCACAAATTCTGAAATTTATTTGGAATAAGAAAAGCCCAAGGATTGCAAAGAGTCTCCTGATGAGGCCTACTATGAAAGGGGGACTAGCAATACCTTGTTTGTTAGCTTATTACAAAGCGGCCCAATTGTGCCAAATCGTTCAATGGCACACAGATCCGAAATTAAGGAGGTGGGTGGAATTAGAGAAAAGTTGTTGTGCACAAACAGAGCTACAGAACTTAATCTGGCTCCCCAAAAGAGGACGAAGGAACATGAGGGTTTCGCTGCAGACCACGGTCAATTCCTTACGGATTTGGAAGGCCACTAAATTTAGTTGCAATCTCACCTCCAGGGAATCATTAATGACGCCGATAATAGGCAATACGGACTTCGCTCCAGGGATGAATAAAAATAATTTATTAATCTGGATACAGTTGGGTATTACAGGACTGCTAGATCTGGAGGGAAGGAAATTTATTAAAACATTTGAACAAATTAAATCCACAAAGGATATACCAAACAAGGAATTCTTCAGATACCTCCAGATCCGTGATTTCTATAACAAATTCCCAATTAGGCCAGCATGAACAAAATTTGAGCAGCTGTGTTCCAGAGGAACGGAAACAAGGGGACTGACTTCTCAAATGTACAGGGAAGTGAGATGTCCTGAGACCAAGTAGCAAATAAAACTCAGTTACATCAGACAGTGGGAAACAGACTTAGGGGAGACATTAGAGGATGAGGATTGGGACAGGATCCTGCAGGCTGCAGCCCAGAGCTCAGTCTGTACCACGTTAAAGGAGAACGCATATAAGGTCCTTATGCGGTGGTATTACACCCCAGCTAGATTAGCTAAATTTGTTAAGGGATACTCCCCGCTTTGCCCAAAGCAGTGCGGGGAAGTAGCAGATCTGAAACATATGCTATGGTCTTGCCCAAAAGTGGTCCCGATTTGGGAACAAATTAGAGAATGGTTACAGAGGATGCTCGGTTTAGAGATCCCCCTGGACCCGTGGGTGTTCCTGCTGGGCAGACGGGTCCAGGGTTTGTCAAATGTGACGCAAAAAATAATCGCGCATCTGACGACTGCCACAAGATGCGAGATCGCAGCATTGTGGAAGCAAAATGAATTACCAGTTATCCCCAAAGTTAGGAACAGAATTTGGCACGTATGCCGGATGGAGCAATTGACGAGTTTAGTCAATGACACCGGCTCAAACTTTCTAAATGTCTGGATGCCTTGGTTGGCGCAAACAGATATCCCAGGGGTAGATAGCGCCGCAATATTACATTGATAGTAATGATTGCGTTCTCCTTTGATAACACAGGATTGGACACCACATAGTAACGGAAAGGTAGGTTCACCGACGACGATGATAGCTAGGACAGAGTAATAATGAGAAATAGGGGTGGAGTTGAAAGAAAGCCCTCGAGGGCCCCTGGCGGTGACCCAAGATCGGCGGACCGGAACCGAGAACCCGCACAGAACTCACTGATCCACCTAAGCCACCCTCCCCCACCTCCCTTATTGTGCCCCCCCCATTGGGTCCTTTTTTTGGTATGTCTATACGTCGTGTCCAGTGTTGTCTGTTGTATACAGTATTGGTCTTCGGTAGGAATGATGTTTGAGATAAATTGTTGGTATGCAATATAATGGTTGGTGGCACAATGTATGCTTGTTAAAAACCAATAAAAAATTTAAGTTGAAAAAAAAAAAAAACATAAATGTGAGCAGCGAGCTCATTATCTCACATGCTCCCACAAGAACACAAGCAATTTGACCACTCTGGGTCCAGCAGAGATCTCAGCCGTGCCTCTCTGTAGTAGCTGTGGCTTGAAGCTGGAAGGTATGTATGCTCCTTCTCCAAGGCGAACAGCGGATGACGTCACAGCCAAAGGGGAACCTCCGTTCTTTACTCCTTCGGTCTAACAGTGGCGGCGTCTTGTAACAAGGAGGACAGGCAGCTGAGTGTTCTCCAACATCTAAGTGACCACCCCACGCGTTTCAATCGTGGCTACGATCTTCCTCAGGGGTGTAGTGATCTAACTATGTACATAGTCCAATATAAATAGTCCCAAATGATGACGTATGAGTGGGGATTGATTGGTCAAACAGGGGAAGGGGCGGGGGAAATGACGCAAAGCATATGACGCGAGAATGTAAACAGCAGCATATTAAACACATGTAGCAATATATGGTATACAAAATATCAGTGTGTAACAAACTTGCGATGTTGTGCATTTAGATACACAATCTATGGAGAGAACACAAAGACAGAGAAGAGCCAGTGTGGGTTAGACTTGTGCGTGTTGATTAGTGAAGAAAAGTAGGTTTGTTTACCCTGAGAGAAGGCAGGGTTGAAACAGGACAGCATAAATTTGTAGTGAAAGAAGTCTGTGAGAATGAGATTTCCGCCAGAGGCGTTCAGAGGAACAAGTGGAGCAATCATCAGGGTGATGAAGCACGTGAGTGCAAAATGCTTAGATATTGTCACTATCACCTAATACGTCATCACGCAAGGTCCTCTCAGCTGCAGTGCTGGTCAGCTGTTTCTTCTCCTGCTCCGAGCAGCAGAGCGCTTGCGTAGCTCCGAGTGCTTCTATCCACATGCGGTAGTAGAAAGTGAAACAGCTACTTTTTATTTTTGCACGCCAGGCAGCCAGTCAGGCAGCCAGTCAGGCAGCCAGTCAGTCAGGCAGCCAGTCAGTCAGGCAGCCAGTCAGGCAGCCAGTCAGTCAGGCAGCCAGTCAGGCAGCCAGTCAGTCAGGCAGCCAGCAAAGCTGAGGTGGTGCCTTAAAGGTTAAGCTAAAGCAGTTGTGCCTTTGAGGGTTCCTTAAGGTCTGCGGGTGCTGCGAGCAGACAGTTGTGGATTTGGTGCACCAAGTTCTTGCTGCACAATATCTTTCTGTCAGTTCTCATCCGGACCAGCGGAGCTCTTTTACTTTTTTAAATGTAAGTTTCTATATCTGTGTTTACTAATACATATATTTACATTCAACTTTGGTGCGCTGTGTCTCTGCTATTATCGTTTTTGAAGATTCCTTTGGGATTTGGTGGGTGAACGGAGCACCCACCTGAGATACCAGCTGCAAGGAAGTGGTCGTGACTGCTTTAAATATTTATATTAACAATTATTCAACAACTGGTGTACCAGTCAGCGGGATCGGTACACAGACTCGCGCGCATACGCGCAGTCGCCATTCTCTCCTGCAAATTTCAGTGTTTCCCCTGCAGCTCCTTTCAAAATGGCCACGCGGCGTCATTTGCCATTTATATATTATTATACCACACTTTGCAGGAATTGAACCCTTGTCCACTGCTCTAAGCACAACACCACAGTGTGGATGGACGGTTAACCCTATGGTTGTTTGGATGGTATATTCCACTTGGGTAATTGACTGCACTGTGCAGTATATGTTAAGGTTGTTTAAAGAGTTACAATTATCACACACACTGTGTTGTGGCAGTTGGTAGCATCAGGGGTTCAATTCCTGCATGATGTATTATATAAAGTATATGAAAAAGGCCATGTGATGGCGAGAAGAAGCAGGAGCTGCTGCGGAGCGGCACTGTGTGTGGTCTGGTTGCTGCCACTCAGGAAGGGAGATGGACGTCTGTTGGCTGAGACACAGGAATTTTCTGTATCAGATGTTGTAGGCTATATTACACGTCTCGCTAGTACGGAGGTTTACTTAGGAACAAGTCCTAATTGCAAAGTGTATAACCTGCAGGCTGCAGGTCCTTTGACATAACGATTTTGGGCTTGTGAGTAATGTAATCTGTGCAGCAATGTCATAGCTATGTGAAGGTGCGGTAATGATACAGAAGTGCTGTGTGTTTTCAGGGATCAATACCAAGAAAGCAGAGACGCTGTATGTTAGGATTGTGGTGCAGTTTTATTCAGCATAATTGTTGATTTCTTTTTTGTTTCTGTGGGCAAAAAATTAAACGGAGGGGGCAGGGTTGTGGGCTAGGTGGCGAGTAGCTTTTTGGGTAATTTGTCAGGATATATATTTCCCCTGATGAAATCAGCAAGTCTGAGGAAACGTTTAGGGTTAATGTGCTGTGGATGATCTTGCGTTTGTTGAGCAAGTTGCTGCCACCTCACTCAAAGACTGCTACCATCTGCGGTCCTGCCACTTCCGCCTCCTTCCTTTCCCCTTGCGTAGAACCAGGGACATCTGGTTTGTGTTGCCCGGGGGAGGAATTTGATAAACCACTGGTGCCGAGGGTTCCTGCTGAACGGAGACTCACGAGGACCACACTGCTCTGCGGAGCAGCTGAGCACAGGAGAAGCTTCTTGCTGACAAATCGGAGCATGGGTATTGATCTCATACATGCATTTTTATCTTCATTGTTTGTGAGTTTAACCATTGAGTTTTTTGGAACATTAAATCCATTTTTTTATACAGTAATGCACTAGCATTGGGCACTTTTTTTCTTTTCTTTTTCTATACAGGTTGAGTGGGGAGGTCGTTGGGCCCTATCAGAAGGCTCGAACAGTCAATTAGTGATATGCGCTCCAACATAAAAGTCCAATCCTGGTGTAAATCCTTTAGGTAATAATGTAGAAAAATAGGTACTGGGGCTAGAGAGGTATGTATTCATAATGTAGCATATACCATTAACAAGAACTCTAGCCCTGAAGGCTGAAGGCTGAAATATGAAGAAAATCAGACCTACAGCCTCATTGGGGGAGTCCAGAGGTAGGTAGAAAGAGGAATATCTACTCACAATTTGTGTTGCCCCAGTCCTGTAGTTCTTGGTGAGCGTGCAGCCAGGAGAATGCAGAGAGATCCAAGGGAAAAAAACTCCAACGCACAGCCCTGAACAAAGTAGGTCCCACAAAACTAATAAAAATATAGTAAATGCTTTATTCTTCCATAGTTTAAAAAAAACGGAGGTAGGTACCCTCCTACGCATTTCGGGCAATCCGCCCTTTGTCAGGTTGAGTGGGGAGGTCGTTGTGGCCTATCAGAAGGCTGCCTGTTTCCTGTTTTAGTGTTTTTGATTTGCTGTATTGGACTTCATTTTTTGGACTCACAAGGATATTATGTTTTAAGTATTGTCATTTTTTTGTTTATATATATTTTTTATTAGTATTTAATACATTTGTTGGGTTAAATAGGCATACACAGCACTATTTTTAATTGGTTTATATTATTTAATTTGGCTACTCATGCTGGGACATACATGTGTGATATTTAGTGGAATATATATGGCTCATTAATACATTGGAGTAGATCAACTTAGATTTTATTGTTCATTACTGACTGGGCGTTGCCAGCAGCAGTCACCCAAGCGCAGTCTTTTTTGTATATATATCTATCTATCTCTCTCTCTATCTATCTATATATATATATTTAATATAGCACCCCCAATGAAATTACTGGGTCTCAGGTTCTTACCCGGTGTCTCCGGAATGCCTGGTGTGGAGCCGTCATTCTCACTATAGAGATCACCGTTTCTCCTTAAGCTGATTAGATCCGGCACTTGTGGATGATTCCTTTACTCCCATGTGCGTCACTCCCATCATGGTAAGGCAAACGGAAAAAAAATTGAGATTGGTAGGACTGTTACCCCTTCAAAAATCAGAACTCACCAGAATAGAAAAAGTAAGAGTACTCCTTGAGAAAGCGCAAGACCTACTTTGGAAACGCGTGGGAGGAGAATTTTGTCCTGTTTGTGTATTTTTTGTTTTATATTTTAGCCTGTAATCAATAAACCTCTTAATTTTTCTATTCTGGTGAGTTCCGATTTTTGAAGAGGTACAGTAGCAGTGTTACTGATCTCAACATTTTTTCGTCTGTAACAGAACAGCTTTCCAGGAAGCTACTCCCTGAACTCTAGCACCCTGCCTGCACCCTCTTGATGACAGTTTTGTACTGCTAACTACCTCTGCCTTAATTGTCTGCTCTTTCCAACAGCTATATTTGCATTCAGTTCTCAACAATGTGTCTGCCCCATCAGCTTCAGGGGACCAGAAATATGAGCAGCTGCAGCTGGAAGCTCAGGCAGCTAAGACCAAGAAAGCAGCTGCAAAATTCAAATATTGTACTACTTGCAATGTCAAGTTATCATCCTACTAGTTAGAGGTTCAAAGTAGTAGTAGATGTAGGTAGAGTACAACCAGCGAAATCCTGTTTCAGGGTATCCAGAGGAAGAAAAAATGGCCAGGCAACTCCAAACTAAGAATAATGATCAAATTTATTGCATGATAGAAAAAAAAAAACGGACTACATGAACGCACCTACGCGTTTCAACATCACTTTATCACCTGATAAAGTGCTGTTGCATGAACGCGTAGTGCTTCATGTAGTCCGTTTTTTATTGTTTTTCTAACATGCAATAATTTGATCATTATTCTTAGTTTGGAGTTGCCTGGCCATTTTTTCTTCCTCTGGATACCAGAAGCAGGATTTCGCTGGTTGTGCTCTACCTACATCTACTGCTACTTGGAATCTACACCTGGATGGATTGCACGTCACAGACGACTGGAGTGTCCCTCGGAGTGTACAGGTAAACAGCCGCAGTGCCTTAAGTTATATCCTGTATACAATGGACATTATTGTGCATATACTCATAGACTTGTTGGGTGTTTATTGAAGTGTCAATTGATGTGGGTGTCACGTGGACTCCACTAGACACTTATCCCTTCCAGTCCAACTATATTATCACTTTGTGGACACTCCATTTTCATCTGGACATTTATGTCATATATTTTCTACAAACGGAACCGTGTCTGATTGCTGAGCACTACACTCACTCTTCTACTAGTTAGAGGTTCAAAAGCTTGTAACATAGCAACTACTTGCTGGTCCAATAAAAGGTATACCACCGGCGCGCGTGACGTTGGCTCCGATGCACGTGTGCTAGGGGAGCTCCCTGCACTCCACCTCCAGAAAAATATATAAACCCCTGATCTGCGTTTTTTTGCGGGGCACGACAATAGCATCATCCATGGGAGCCCTTGGGGATGCCCCCTGAGAAGGATCAGACACCGGGGAGCCCAAATCTGACCCAATAAAGACGCGACCAGCCAGCGTCAGCAGACCAAAAGGTAAACAAAGATGGCGTTCAGGTGAATGCACGGGAGCACACGGTATCAAGCTACGACAAAGGAGCAGAGAGGCAAGCTGCAGGGACTGAGGGGGACACCTAAAAAGTAGGGCAACACAGAGACTCATCAGAAAGAGTGATCACAAAAGAGGAGCCAGAGGTGAGAGCTGTGACAGAGGGAGAATAGCAAGGCACGAGTGTGACATGACTGCGGTGGAGTTCCTTGCACTCCACCGATATAATTAATTATTAAACTCGACCAAAGTTTCTGGACCAGACTTCAAAGAAGATGTCAAAGCCGGGGACGCCCACTCTCTTCCGCTATAGCAATGGACAGTCGGCGGCAGTGGAGAGAAGATGGATCAAAGATGGCACCGCCGAGCTGAGAGCACGGGAGCGCGCGGCCATATCAACATCCAGGGAAGGTGAGAGGCAGGCTGCAAGAGCTGAAGGGGACTTTTCTGACAGAAAAGCCACCCTGAGAAACTCAGCGGAGACGGCTGCAGCGGGAGAAGAGGCAGTGGGGAAACCCAGTCTAGATAGTGAGCTTAGTACGGCAGAGGGAGACAAAGTAATTACCAAGCAAGACCTCCAGGCCATGCTAAAAGAAATGCAAGCAAGCAGTAAAAGAATTTAAACCAGAAGTTTCCTCACTGGCTAATATAACTACTGCACCGACACACTTTATTCGAGCAAATACCCAGTATGTACCTGGCAGATACCTGGAATGCGCCGCTCCTCACCTCTGACAAGCCCCGTTGCGTTTGCCTTCCCAGCCTGGGTTCATGCCTGGCTGACGGGCGGCTGATCTGTTAAATGATAATGATTAGGATTTAATAGGCTGCAATGCTTCGCGTGTCTACCAGATGGCATAAATTCATGAATTGTAATGCAGTATATATATATACTGTGCAGTATTGCAGCCACGGGAATAAAATTCTTCAATCCCGCCTGGGAAAAATAACCGGCCAATCGGGCAAAACCGTCACAAACCTCAATAACCCCGGTATACCCGAATACTAGCCGAGCTCGAATAAAGTGTGTCGCCAGTGTACAGAGCTTGAAGATAAAATGGACACTTAGTTACACAACCAGGTAAATACTGACAACGAGGTCCTGCATTTCAATGAAGAGAACAGAGCCATGAGGGATGGTATCGACGATCTAAAGAACAAGGAGCGAAGGCAGAATTTACTAATCCGCCATGTCCCCGAGTCGTTCCCCGCAGAAGCCTTCCAGCCATATCTTAAGAGACTGTTTACGTCAATTGACCCTCAGTTGCAAGATGGTTATCTTCTGATGGACAGAGATCACAGAGACCTAGGACCGAGATTCGAATACCCTAAAAGAAGTAGAGATGTAGTCATAAGACTCCACCAATATGCAAGGAAAGGATAATAAAAGGCTGCAGAAACAGTGGATCTGTCCAGGATGACAATCGAGAGGAGGAAATTACTGCGTCCAGTGACGGCAGTGCTCCAGGAAAATCGTACCGGAAACACAGAGAAATAACACGGAGGCTGATCATTTAAAGATAAACGTTAACCCTGGGCACGTGTGTGTGTGTGTGTGTGTGGAGAGCACAGACACAGTGTGGGTGGAGAGACCAGACACAGTGTGGTGAGAGACCCCAGACACATGTGTGTTAGCGACAGACACATGTGGGTGAGAGACAGACACAGTGATGGGAACGACAAGAGATGGAGACGAGGGACACGGAGAGAGAGATAGAGGGACGACAGAGAGAGAGAGGAGGGGACTCATAGAGAGGAGAGAGGGTACATCAGAGAGAGATATAGGAGGGGAACGACAGAGTAGAGATAGGGGGGACGACAGAAGAGACGAGAGAGAGGGGACACCGAGAGAGAAGGGGATGACAGAGAAGAGAGAGGGAGAGAGAGAGAGGTGGGGTAAGCAGAGGAGAGAGAAGGGCTCTAACAGGAGAGAGAGAGAGACGAGGAAGGGTAGCGACAGAGAGAGAGAGAGGAGGGGGGGCGACAGAGAGAGAGAGAGTAGGGGGAGGGGGGGGCGACAGAGAAGAGAGAAGGGGGGGGGCGACAGAGAGAAGAGGGAGGTGGGGAGGGGCCGCCAGGAGTACGAGAGATGGGTGGGGGGATAGGGTAGGGGGGCAGGGGGCGACCAGAGAGAGAGATGCGAGGTTGGCGACAGAGAGAGAGAGGGTGGGGGTGGGCGACAGAGGAGAGAGGAGCGGGCGATAAGCACAGAGGAGAGAGCGCTACGAGAACAGGCTGTAGCTTCGATGTGACAGAGTGGGGGCTATGAGCCGGGCAGAGTGACAGAGATGCGCGCGAGAGCGGGCGAGTGACAGAAGGTGGTGCGGGGCGAGAGTGGTGGCGAATGACAGACGGGGGGGCAGCAGCGGGCGATGTGACAGAGGGGGCGAGAGCCGTGGCGTCCCCACACTGTGTCTGTCTCTCACCCACACTGTGTCTGTCTCTCACCCCACTGTGTCTGTCTCTCACCCCACTGTGTCTGTCTCTCTCTCTCACTGTGTCTGTCTCTCTCACACACTCTCTCTCTGTCTCACTCTCTGGATCTGGATATCTTATTTACCCTATATATATATCTCTTAACTGCCCAATACCTACACCGAAATAACCTATACTGCTTTCTTCCAGATCTGACTCAAGCTTCACACGGGAGACATCAGAATCCCCCCTAACCCAAAAGACAGGTAGGGAACACCTCCCCTCCAACATATAACATTGCGGGAATGAGGGTACCTGGACATTGAGGGACTGCGGATCAGGTAAGATCCCAGACGGGATTGCTGCTTTAGATATTGTGAAGCGGGGACGTCCAGACACTGGTTAGGGGGTTCAGGAAACTAGTCATTCATATCTGGCTTTTTTTTTTCTTTCTAGATCCGACATTTATATATATGTATATACACACACACACACACACACACAGACACACACAGACACACACAGACACACACACACGTAATTATGTAATTATGTAACAAGGACTAATTGTAGTATAATTTAATACAATAAATAAACTTATGTCAAAAACGAATGTTGTTCTTACTAGGAATTTATTCAATTTATTTATTTTTTGGGGCTGGGGATGGGACTAGGGGTGGGGCTATGGGTGGGGCTAGGGGTGGGCCTAGGTTGGGACATGGGGCGGGGCTAGGTGGCGAGTAGATTTTTTGGTTCGGTGAGTAGATTTTTTGGTTCGGCGAGTAGATATTTGGGTGATTTGTCAAGCACTGTATATATATATAATATATATAATAAGATATATTACTACTATAACATATGCTTGATTTTCCTTTTGGATTAAGGCTATCATCACTCATTGGCAGTGATGGTGTTAATTTTTACTATGGAAATCCGTCGCCTGAATGGTCCCAATATGTGGGATTTGAGGCTTGCTGAAGAATCTGCAACAATGAATCTTGATATATGCTGTGATTGGGACTCTAACAGAATTCTGTGGAAGGGCTGATGCAGCTTTAATGTTGATTTTATCTCCGTGAGCAGCGCACTGATCGCATAGCTGTTTATAATCTAAGTGGCTACCCTGAGTGACACTGCGCATGCGCGAGGATTGGATCTTTTCAATCGCGCGCTAGAGATGTCAGCTCTAGTGAAGGCTAAGTGGATATGCCACTGAAGACGGCTGCTACACCAGGCGATCTGTGGTGCGCATGCGCGTGACTTGGATCGCTGATATCGCGGGATAATGTGATGTGTATGAGCGAGCCTTGGATCACTGATATCGCGGGATAACATGACGTCATCATGCTGTTCACTACCCGTATTGTGGAAAGAACATATACATAAAGCGAATAGCGCCATCTAGTTGGAACCCAGCATATCTTACACGAGATGCGGACAGCATAATCAATATGGACTTAATTTGCACCTTTATGAGATGAATTTTGGCGCGAAAACGTCATCAACAATAGCCCTATTTAAACGGACTTGCTCCAAGCACTCAGTACCACCCTAGAAGAAGCCATAGCGGGCGAAACACGTTGGTGGGACTTTTACACTGCTGGCCCTGCCTGCTAGCACTTCATTTGGACATTATTTACCCTTGGAAGCCATCCTTGGACTGTGGCAATGCTTACCAGAGATTGCAGTGTCATACTACTAAGGAGCTGAGTATCTTCCTATTTACCCATCTTGTTGACATCTGTGTTTGGGTCACTGAAGTACCCCTCTAGGAATGTTTCCTTTATTTCATGTACTATATGTATAGTTTCATGTCTATGGGTCTTCCCCATCAAGTGCTTTGCACACTGGTATAGCATGCCTGTTAATTATTTTTTACCATATTCTGTGTATTTTCTTTAAAGTTAATTTTTTATTTACCTTGGGGGTTTTTTTCTGCCCAGTATCTGCATTCATAGCCGGCCGGCTTTAGATCTCTATGGGAACTCTGTTCCCATTGTGGTCAATCATTTTGGGTACTGGTCAAATTATGTTTGGGTTTTTTATGGTAATTTAGTTTTCCTTGGGTTTATTTATATTTTTTTGTTTAGTCAGGCAGGTTTCAAGTTAGCTGTTTTTGTGTTTCATTATTTTTTGATTTAATAAATTACTATCATTATTTTGCATAATTTGTCTGAGTGCTTTTTAGAGGTTTCTTTTTCTGTGTTTCTATATATATATATATATATTTATATATAGATATATAATATATATATATATATAGATATATATATATATTATATATATATATATATTAATATATATATATAGGTAGATATCAGTACCGTGTTAGCCAAGCTTCAATTAATCAAAAAATAAATGAGATGATACCGTTCTGGGCTAACGAAATGCTTTATTGTGCGAGCTTCGAGAAACACTGATCTCTTCTTCGGCTGTTACAATGAATGAAGCAAAATGATTACTTAAAAACAGTGTCTCTTGGAATGTTATCTGTGCTGTTCCTTCCCCCCGGTGTGGATGAGATTTATGGCTAGAGGTGTCAAAAGGTATCATATATATATATATATGATAAAAAGAGAAGAGAGCGCCGATCCTAGTGTCTTATATATGAAGAACAAATTTAATGTTCCATAAAACTCCACAAAGGCGCACTCACAAACATAAATATTAAGCATGTAATGAGTAATACTCATTCCCCTGATGCAATCCACCAAGTGTGAAGAAACGCGTAGGGATAGCTAGTTTTATAGTGATGGTCACTGTACCAGACCTGTTCTATATCTGGGACTTTCAATCAGACTCTGGGACTCTGCAACGCTGCCTGGCCCTGCACGCGCTGTTGTTGGGACTTTGGGACACCACCTCATGGTGATACATCAGATGATTTGGTCCCCTTGGTCCTACTTCTCCCTTCCTCCTATCCGAAACCATTGTTCACCGCAGTTTGTTTTTGGCTGAGAATAGGAGTAGTGCACATCCCCGAGTTCTGTCTGGACGGTAGCTCAGAGGTGTCATACAACTTGTGGGGAGCAGGACGTGTGAGCGGAGCACGCAGTTTTCCAGCGTCTGGCGTATGAGTATTACTCATTACATGCTTTAATATTTTCTATGTTTGTGAGTGCGCATTTGTTGGAGTTTTATGGAACATTACATTTTGTATCTTAATATATAATACCTAGGATCGGGCGCTTTCTTCTCTTTTTTTCTTCTAGATCCAGTAGGGAGGTCGTGTTCCTTTCTGAAAGCTGCCTACATCCATACAGAGGGCTACTACCACTTGCCATCTTATAGGACATCGCCATCCAAGGGTTTTTGGACTCTGATTCACTTCATCCATTGTGGTTTTATTATCATTTTTATATTTTCCTACACTCCCCCAAGCACACTTATTTTATTGATTATATGTTGTATTTTTTTTTATAAAAGCATGTTTATATTTTATATTTGACAGTCATTGGTAATACTAGTTTATTTATTCATTTAGTTTATTTATTTTGTTTTTATTTCTGGTTATAGTGCTAGAGCATCATTTTATTATATATTAGGTTTCATCATTATATATATTTTATATCCATTTATTCCTATATATATTTTATACATTGATTATACAGTTAGGTGGGTAATATATTGCACACAGATACTTAAAGCGCAGTCTGTTTTTTTGTATATATATATAGATATATATATATATATATATATCTATATCTATATATAAATATTATTTAGCCTCCCATATGAAACAAATGGTTTACTGGCACTCCCCGAGAGAAGTGTATGGTGTTTACCAAAAGTTGTTCAATTTGTAATGTGATTGTTGTTGTTTGTCAGAAATTTGACACAAAATGGTTGTTTCCTCCCCCCCCTTTTTTATTTTTGTATCCCTCCCCCACCCATTTATCTGTGAAAACAAATACAAATATAAGTTTAAAAAAAAGGGTATAACACCTACTTCCTTCCTCTACCTCTTTTGTTCATACATGGAAGAAAGGACCAACACGGCTACTGTACCTTCTTAGCCTTAAGGAAAACAAGAACACTTACCATAATATCCCCCTTTATGAGCTGCGCTGGCTCCATGGCAATGCAGATTCTGCTTTGGTTTTCCGGTCCAATGTTGCTAAACAGGAAGTAAACAGTAACATGTTAAATGCACAATGGTAAAATGTCAAAAAAATAAGTGTTGATACATTACAGATGACTTACTAAATTCCTGATGTATATACTGTCTGCATTCCCTGGTAGATCTTTAGAAAGGGTCGGCACACTGCAGAACACAAAATTAAAGACTGATTTACCTTCAATTTAGTCACATTTATACAAGACCTGCGTCACTCGGTTTTACCATTGTATAAGTACAGTACATAATTATCTCCCTAATTGCTTTAAAGACTGAACACAGATACAATGTATAAATACAGGCTTTGAACTTTGTCATTGAAAGTTATGAAATTACTGCAAACTCCGAGCTATTTTAGCTAGAACAAGTAGTACTTTATGAAAAGCGTTACGTACATAGATGGTGCTACATCAATAAAGATATACTATACATACATGAAATGGACCAATATCCTGCACTTGGAAGCTGTGTTGAAAAAAAAATATTTTCACAGTATGTGACCAGAATTCTACAGTAAAAAGGTGCAGTTCTAACCCACTAGCCCCATAGCCAGGGACCCTCTATTTCCAATTGGTGGGAAGAAGGGGGTCTCTGCAGCTGGACTGCATTAAATATATCTCTGAGGATCGTCTGATTCACAAGATACTGATGCAGCGGCCGTTCAAACATTTAACGCGGTATGTACATCATCATTTGAAACCGCGGGATGAATTCCAGCCTTCCCGCACTTAGATGCGAGCGCAGCGAGTGCAGAAAAACGAATTTTAGTGTTCTGGCTATTAAAAACACGAAATTGACACAGTAGCACAGTACTGTACACATTACAATTCATCCATTTTATTGCAAACAAAGAAACAGAATCCATGAAATTCAAACAAAACATCTGCGATAAGCGCGGGTGCCGCGATTGGCCGCGTTCATGCTGCGTGGGGAACAGCAGAGAACTCAAAATCGGCGCCGTGACGTGTTCAAATAACGGCCGCTGCATCAGTACTTACCAGGAAAGTTAGTACTGGTACTTTCACATGTATTTAAATCCCCCTCATCGTGCTGACCACTAGAAGGTGCTTCCTAATGGTCTGCGTAAAGCTGGAGATTTAAACCGCCATTTTGTTTCTCCTGTAGTGGGCGGTAATTAGTTTTGCAGGGGTCAAATTATTAAAATGTGTAAGATCACAATAGTATTGTGATTTCTTTTATTGTGATTAACAAAAAAAATTCTGAAAAATTGCAACTATTGGCCCATTTTAGAGCAATTGAAGCTTCTCTAAAAATATCACAAAAATGACAAACAGTATGCAATGTGTTGACAAATTTGCAAACTGAAATTACCTAATTTCTAACATCTCGACTCGTGACTTCTATAATTACAACTAACTGTAAATAATTTGGAGAAATGGCTCCACTATGTACAAAGAGTATAGAAAATAATTCCTGTTTACTACATTCAGGATACAGTATCCTGTAGGATGATATTGAACTAACGAGATGTTGGTAGAGAATGGAAGACTCATTGTGAAAGTGATAGAGTATCAAATTGCGTAACACAATTATTGATAACCATAAAAAGCAGAGATCAATAGGGTTAGCAATTGAAAGTTCATTAGGGACCATTAATATTCCAAAAGATCAAGCTTTGTGAAGTTTCTACACAGTATGAAAAACATGCTGTTCTTCACTAGAGTCCAACATTCTATATCTACATCCGCAAACACACCTTTATACATGTGGAGAGACACCTGTGCACGAAGAGAAGCATACCTTGTAAATATGCAAATTTAAATCTGCGTGCCTGAATTAGAATCCCTCTCACCTTTCTCCCATATTTCAGGATCATGATAAATTTCAAAAATGATGTTAGAATGAACACTAGTTGTGAAATTGCATGTTTTTACAATCTTAGACTAATAGTTAGATATTTTATGTTACTCCTCTTTAAAGCTGGCTGAAGATTGTGGACGTAAATAAGAAAATATATGCAAAAAGTAGGTAAAATAGTTACATAGTTGCATAGTAGATGAGGTTGAAAAAGGACATACGTCCATCCAGTTCAACCTATGCTAAATTTAGACAACAGATACTTATCTTATATTTGTATTTACATTATTTTGTTGCAGAGGAAGGTTAAGCAAAAACCCCAGTGAAATATCATCTAATCAATTAGATTGTAAGCTCTTCGGAACAGGGACACCTTTTCATAAATGTTCTTTTTATGTCTGAAACACTATTTCCCTTTATGTGTTATTTATATTAGTTGTTATTTATATGATTGTCACGTGTATTACTGCTGTGAAGCGCTATGTATATTAATGGCGCTATATAAATAAAAAGACATGCATACATAATGAGATCTCAAAGGGAAAATGTAATTCCTTCCTCAATCCAAATGTTGGCAATCAGAGTTTTCCCTGGATCAACATCCTTCCCAAGTGTACTTATTTGCTATATCCCTGTATACCTTTCCTTTCTAAAACGACGTCCAAGCTTTTTTTAAAGATATCTATTGTATCTGCAATCACATTCTTCCAGGTTAATGAATTTCAAATTTTAACTGCCCTTACTGTAAATCACCCTTTCCTTTTTTTGCTGGTGAAATCCCCTTTTCCTCCAACTTTAGCGGGTGACAGCGTGGTTTGTACTGCCATAGTGGTAAAGTTATTTTGAAAGTTTCTTGTATTGACCCCGAATATATTTGTATATTGTTATTATAGCCTTTCTTAGATGCCTGTTTTCTAATGTAAACAACTCATTTAGCTAGCCTCTCCTAATAAATCATATTATCCATCCCCTTTATTCATTTGGGTGCTCTTCTCTGTACTTTTTCTAGTTCCATAATGTCTTTTTTATGGAGTGGTGCCCAAAATTGTACTTCATATTCAAGGTGTAATTTTACTAATACTTTTACTTTAATAGTAATACTTTATAGAGAGGCATAATGATGCTTTCTTCCCTTCATCCATACCCCGTTTAATGCAAGATAAGATCTTATTTGCCTTTGTAGCTACTGCCCGACATTGCGCACTATTGCCAAGCGTATTGTCTACAAGAACTTCAAAAATCCTTCTCCAGCAAGGATTGACCTTTTGCCAGATTTAATTTGTAAATTGCCTGTTTATTTGTTATTTCCAAAAATGCATAACCTTACATTTATCTGCATTAAACCTAATTTGCCATTTACCTGCCCAAGTTTCCAGTCTATCCAAGTCCTTCTATAGAGAGATGACACCCTGCTCCGATTTAATGTCATTAGCAAAGATGGAGACTTTGTTCTCTATGCCAACCTCAAGGACATTAATACAAAAGTTAAAAACACAGTACCGATCCTTGAGGTACTCCACTCACAACTTTAGCCTAACTTGAAAAAGTTCCACTTATTACAACTCGCAGTTGTCTATCCTTAACCAGTTTTCAATCCAGGTGCAAATATTTTTACAGAGTCCAATTTGCTTTATTTTGTACACTAACCTTGTGTAGCACCGTGTCAAAAGCCCTTGCAAAATCTAAGAAGACCACGTCAACTGCATTAATAATAATAATTGTTTGTTCTTGTATAGTGCTGCTAGTTTTTACGTAGCGCTTTACAGAGACAATTTGCAGACCCAGTCCCTGCCCCGTAGAGTTTATAATCTATGTTTTTGGTGCCTGAGGCACAGAGATAAAGGGGCTTGCCCAAGGTCACAAGGAGCAGACACCGGGAAGTGAATCAGGTTCCCCTGCTTCAAACTCAGTGCTAGAGTCATTGTCTTTTACATTGTACCTTGTCTAGTACTTACGGTATATTGATCCAGAGCAAGGCAAACAAAAAACCCCAGTGAAAAATCTTCCATTGACATTTCATAAGGGTGAAAATAAATTCCTTCCTGACTCCAAGTATTGGCAATCAGATTGCTCCCTGGATCAACATCCTTCCCATGTTTACTAATTAGGTATATCCCTGTATACCTTTCCTTTGCAAAAAAGATGTCCAACCCTTTTTTGAACATATTACCCTGGTCTAAATTCCTACTTACCTCCTCAAAGAAACTAATACGTTTAGTTTGACACAACCTATCCTTCATAAACTCATGCTGACTATTACTAATAAGTTTGTTACTTATTGGGTATTATGAAATATTATCCCATACTAAACACTCAACCCAAAATAGTAATACAACTGAACTCCGGTATAATGCGGTGCTTGGGGTCCACCTAATGCGACTGCATTATAACGAGGATCACTGGGAAAAAATGGCTGCCGCGATCAGGGGTTCTGCGTCCGCCGGAGGAGAGCTGGGATAACTCTCCCAGCTGTCCTAGAACCCGGCATCGCAGCAGCACCCCCATGCAGGATTTATCTGGCATCTGGAGAAGCAGCAGCTGTCGGCTCTCGTCTCCCTGCTTCAGCGTCAGCATGAGAGCTGTCCATTAAAGAGACAGTATGTCTCTGTTTGACTCTGTATATACACTATGTTCTCCTCCATCTCCCTTGTGCAGATGTGTGTGTGTGTATATACACTATGTTGTCCTCCCCATGTCACCCATGTGCAGATGTGTGTGAGTGTATGTGTGTGTGAGAGTGTATATACACTATGTTCTCCTCCTATCCTGCATATCTCAATTGTGCAGATGTGTGTGTGCATGTGTCATCTCCAATTGGGCCTGCGGAACACTGTGCAGGAGGGTCACAAGCCAAATCGTTCAGTTACTTGTAAATCCGTTTCAGCCCCATGCTGCAGCAGCCGGTGCTGGGCATTTGGGTGAGATGGGCGGAGGAGGAGGTGAGGGTTAGAGCAGAGACCTGTACAATATCGGGACCACGCTACAGCCCAGAGCCACCCACACAGCACCAGGTGACAGGAGGGAGGGCTTGGACAAGGAGTGGAAGGTTATGAGGTGGTGATGATGTATAACCAGTGACCCGGCGGGTGTCTTCACTTTGCCCCTCCGCATGTTTCCACCCCCCCCGCATGTGTCGTCCACCATGTTCCCAGTGCGTGCTTGTCTCCTCGTGTCCCAAGGGTGTGTGTGACATTTTAAGAGAAGAATGTGGTAGTTTAATTCAAATGCAATATTCTTACAGCAAGCAGAGGAAATGGTGTTCATTTCAAGTTTGCACTCCTCCTTTGATAAGGGATTACGGCACGGTTGTCATTAGCCAATGACCTTAACCCTTTTGCTGCCAGAGGTGCCATTATTCCTAAAGTATCTGTGAGTGAAGGGTGTATGGGTGGGGGAGGGAGGGGATGGTGGGTGGGGGAGTGGACGGTGAGTGAATCTAGAAAGGCCAAGAAAGGGTGGGAAGCCAGACACTCAGCAACTCATGGAATTTGCCAAAAAACAAAAATGCTTTTATAAAAACGGGAGCCACGCTCAGACTGCGTTATAAGCGATCTGCGTTGTAGCGGATCGCACTATAATGAGGTTGAGCTGTACAAAGTTATATTGCAATCTCCAGGGTGGAGGAGATGTTAACAAGGCAAATAGACTAATGCATTGATGGCCACTAAATGATCAAAACTTTGAAAGTAAAATAAATTACTTGCCTTCCCCTGTATCAAAACTGGGAATGCCATGCAGAATAACATAATGTAGGAAGAGAGGGATGGCATTCATTTTTTCCGATCCAGAGAGAAGTCCATTCAGGAAATTGACATACCTAAAATAAAGAGTATAGAAGCAGAATATGCAAATGTATTAAGTACTGATTACAGTTGTTCACAAATGTCAAGTGTCAGTTTTATATACCTTTTCTGGGATGGCTGCATTAATATTGATACTTTATCATCAAAAAACTTCTTCATTGCAAAGCGGTCAAGAGCCTGGTCAGCACTAAAATGACAAACAATATTAAAAATTACTGTCTCGGTATGTTTTTTGTTAATTTATCAAACAGGTTTACAATTCTAGGGAAATTAATTAAGAAAACTGTATTAGTACAATGATCTGACGGGAGATCATGATCCAGATGATGAAAAATACCCTTTAAATACTGTAACTTTGGAGACCATTCAGTAAGCAATGGTAATCAACAGTGACACTTAGGAGCTTATTCTATATACATCAAAGCAGTCTTTCGACCATTTTCGTCACAAATTCCCCATTGAAGCCAATAGCAAACTGGCCACATCATCATATATAGAATAAGCCCCTTCTTGGATGACCATAATGTGTTTTGTAAAATCAATATATACAATATTACAGATAGAACAGATATAACTGGAACTACTTGGAAAATATAAACCAATATAAATTAAACACCTCTGCCAGGAACAGTTAAGGAGATAACAAAGATGGGCACATTATAAAAGATTATTTGTTATTTATGAGAAACATTATACAGAAAGTAGGACAGAACAAAAATGGTAGACAGCACTCAATAAATAACACAATAATAATGCGCAGGGTGCACGAGGAACAGGGGGGAACCCAAATTCCCCCCCAAATCAATGTCCAAATATTAACTAGAGTTCCAGCACTCACTGACTATGGGAAAATGATCAAAACAGCAAAGAGTAAATAATTTAATGCAAGCACAAGATAGTACAAGTAAACTTGGAGTGATGTAGCACAAGCGGGTAAATAATAATGGACCCTTCACTGAGGTGGTGAGGGAAAAGGAACACAGGGACAGGGAGTGGGGGAGATAAACAAGGTGTGTGGGGGGGGGGGGTACAAAAACGATGGGGGGTAGGGTAATAAGGGGAGCAACGTTTCTGGGGAAAAAACCCTTCCTCAGGCCGTTCCCTCAGGTCCGTTCGGACCACAAGATTCTTCCCTTGACCCTGTATCCCCAATCACCAGAGCAACACCCAGTAATCAAGTTACATGTGCAAACAAAGCAGAGTATTAGCTCAATAGCTAAAGTTCAAAATCAACAGGAGTATAAACGTAGTTTAGGTAAAGAATCAAACCGTCAGGTTCTCAGCAATAATAAGTTCTCTCTCTCCTGTCCAATGGGGCTGCCGACTGAATCCATGGGTCCCTGGTCAGATAAAGGCACGCTGTAGTGACGTCATCCGAGAGCGTGGAGTAAATCAGTCAGGATCAGCAGTGCAGGGTAAACAGTCTCATGAAGCACCGCTGCTGTAGTAAGGAGGTGCGAGCGCGCATGCGCCCGACATCACGGTCCTCGCACGCACCCCTGCCTCAGTTGGATCATGCGCATTGGGGTCAGCCCGATGAATAGTGGCGTCCGTGTGAATGCAGGGAGCAGGAGTGATAGTAGCACAACACATGCAGTGCTATGGAGACGCGTCTCACGTTGCCAAGGCGACAGCCACGCATGCAGATCGAGGGTCATGTTGAACTCAGGGTCACTCGTGTTATGATTGACACAGTGTGTCTCCACAGGACATGGATAAAAAGACAAAATATATACAAATGAATATATTAAACTGTACACATATAATGTTAGAACCTATAAAATGCAATACATAATGTGATCCAGGGTCCAATAGCTCATAAAGTATCCCACTAACATGAACACGTGTGTCTGTGTTATAATCAATAATAAGTATGCATAAAAGAAACTGTCAAACCTAAGGTAATATAAGTAGTAATGGAATAGAGGTGGGTTAGGGACGACTTTGACTGAAGGAAGGATCACTGCAGGAAGACTGCCACTAGTGACCAGCGCAGCATCCGCCACACAGTTCAGGAATCAGGGCAACCTATATGTCAGAAAAACAGGTACATAGGGCATTGCACAGAGGTACTCTGCAGTATTCAGCCTGGATCATTATATACACACCCAGATCAAGTCACATTAGTATCTCATAAAAGACACATAGCAAAAGATTAAAAGTAGCAGCTGAGATCCAGCTCCTTGTTCATGCCTCTGGGGACCATGGTATTCAAGAGTCTGATCCATAATGTTTCCTTCTGCAGTAGCAGTGTCTGCACATTACCGCAACTGCGCCTTTTCCTCATACCATCTATTATCTGATATCTCAGCTGACTAGCGTTGTGCCCAGCTTGTGTGAAATGGTTGGCGACAGGTGCTTCTGGGTCACATCTTCGGATGGAAGCCTTGTGTTGTCTGATCCTACCCTTCACACATTGTGTCATCTCCCCCACATATCCCAGACCACATGGGCATTTAATAAAATACACGACATATGAAGAAATCCTTGATGTGAAATTGACGACCTGTATGTGGATGTTGGAAAGTGAGCCCTTCATGAATGCTGCCACATTGGCTGCAGCCAAAACACATAAAACAGCCTAATCTAGGTGTTCCTAGAAATGTCTGTCTGGCTCCTGTTCCTCCAATGTCAGCTTTAACAAGTTGATCCCGTACATTTCTGCCCCTTTTATAAGAGAATAGTGGTTTAAGCGAGAAGATGGGGGCTTGTGCGGGATCACTTTGTAATAGTGGCCAGTGGTGCATAATACTATTTTTTATTCGTCCACTTTGAGTGTTTAATGTGGATACAAAAGATATGGAGAATTGTTTTGTGATATGATTATCATGTGATGTGCCTTGAAGAAGACTGTCTCTCAGTGGAACGTCTGCTGTAGAATGCTGGGTGCTTAATAAATCATTAGGATATCCCCTATCCTTGAATCTATCATACATAGTGTCAAGCCTATTATTCCCACTCTTAGGAGTGCTTATGATCATCCTTGCCCTTAGGAACTGACTGTATGGCAAGTCTCTGATAGTACCCGGTGGATGAAAGCTGGTATAGTGTAGAAGATTATTTCTATCTGTTCTTTTAGAGAAGATATCGGACTCAAATTTGTGGTTGGCTAATGTGATAGTCGTGTCTAGAAAATTAATGGAAATACTGTTAAACAGGCACGTGACGCTAATGGTACTGCGGGCTTCATTAATGTCAGAGACAAAGCTTAAGAGTGATGTCTTATCACCTTGCCAAACCATAAACACGCCATCGATATATCGCACCCACATACGCCCATGATCAATGAACCCAGGATGATAGAGGACATGATCCTCTTCAAACCTGGCCATGAAAATGTTGGCGTATGTGGGTGCGACATTGCTACCCATGGCCGTTCCCTGTGTCTGAACATAGTACGTATCTTCAAATAGATCGATAATGAGCATCTGTTCCCTGGGTGTATACAATTCTCTTTGGTCTAAGGTCTCCTTCACTGCTGCGATCCCTTCCACATGAGGAATTGACGTATATTAACTGTTAACGTCTAATGTATGAAGTAAAGTCTCATCTGGCAATTGTGGGGTGGACATTATTTTCTTCAGAAAATCAGATGTGTCCTGTATGTAGGATTTAGATCTAGTGACAAACAGTCTCAATAATTTGTCTAAGAAGATGGCACATGGTTGAAACACCGATTCAGTGCCAGCCACAATTGGTCTACCTGCTGGTGATCTAAGATTTGTATGGATCTTGGGCAGAGTATAAAGAACGAGCGTTATCGGATCTTTCTTTATAAGGAAATATTTTAGTTTTTTGTTATAACACCGCTCTCTTGTGCTAGGCTGACAATCTGTAGAATCTTCTTAGCCACTTCTAAGGTGGGATTTTGGGCTACCTTTCTATAGCTATTAGTGTCTCCTAATTGTCTTAATATCTCTTATATATAATTGCCTCTGTTCATCACGACAATTGCACCGCCTTTATCGGCTGGCTGATAATAATGCTCATGTCAGATTCTAGTTCTTTTATGAGGTCTTTTTGTTTTTTAGAGAAATTAGTGTGTCTGTGTAGCTGTCTATCCTTTTTGAGTGTACCAATATCGTACTGAGTGAACCCGAGTGATGAATATTTCTATGACATGATTAGTGGGAGGGGGATTAAACGTACTCTTCTTTTTACATTCCTCTGTTAAGAGATGGAATGGGGTATCTGTCTCTACTTCGTTTACCCCTGACTGAGTCAATGTTTGATGTTTAGTGAAGAACCCCTTCAATCTTAAATTTCTATAAAAATGTGCAAATAAACATCCAGATCTAAGACATTAAGTGGATTAGTGGGTATAACAGTATTTCCATTAATTATTAAGGATCATGTCCTCTATCATCCTCGGTTCATTGATCATGGGCGTATGTGGGTGCGATATATCGATGGCGTGTTTATGGTTTGGCAAGGTGATGAGACATCACTCTTAAGCTTTGTCCCTGACATTAATGAAGCCCGCAGTACAATTAGCTTCACGTGCCTGTATAACAGTATTTCCATTAATTTTCTAGACACAACTATCACATTAGCCAACCACAAATTGGAGTCTGATATCTTCTCTAAAAGAACAGATAGAAATAATCTTCTACACTATACCAGCTTTCATCCATGGGTACTATCAGAGGCTTGCCATACAGTCAGTTCCTAAGGGCAAGGAGTATCATAAGCACTCCTAAGAGTGTGAATCATAGTCTTGAGACTATGTATGATAGATTCAAGGATAGGGGATATCCTAATGATTTATTAAGCACCCAGTGTTCTAAAGCAGCACGGAGAGACAGTCTTCTTCAAGGCACATCACTTGATAATCATATCACAAAACCATTCTCCATACCTTTTGTATCCACTTTCAACACTCAAAGTGAACAAATAAAAAATATTATTATTATGTGCCACTGGCCACTATTACAAGGTGATCCCGCACAAGCCCCCATCTTCTCGCTTAAACCACTATTCTCTTATAAAAGGGGCAGACATTTACGGGATCAACTTGTTAAAGCTGACATTGGAGGAGCAGGAGCCAGACAGACATTTCTAGGAACACCTAGATTAGGCTGTCTTATGTGTTTTTGGCTGCAGCCAATGTGGCAGTATTCAAGAAGGGCCCACTTTCCAACATCCACATACAGGTCGCCAATTTCACATCAAGGAGTTCTTCACCTACTTGTCAAGTATGTTGTGTATTTTATTAAAGAACATAATTGAAAATGTGACCCAGAAGCACCAGTCGCCACCATTTCACACTAGCTGGGCACAACGCTAGTCAGCTGAGATATCAGGTAATGATTGGTATGAGGAAAAGGCGCTGTGGTGGTAATGTGCAGAGACTGCAACTACAGAAGGAAACATTATGGATCAGACTCTTGAATACCATGGTCCCCAGAGGCATGAACAAGGAGCTGGATCTCAGCTGCTACTTTTAATCTTTTGCTATGTGTCTTTTATGAGATACTAATGTGACTTGATCTGGGTGTGTATATAATGATCCAGGCTGAATACTGCAGAGTACCTCTGTGCAATGCCCTATGTACCTGTTTTTCTGACATATAGGTTGCCCTGATTCCTGAACTGTGTGGCGGATGCTGCGCTGGTCACTAGTGGCAGTCTTCCTGCAGTGATCCTTCCTTCAGTCAAAGTCGTCCCTAACCCACCTCTATTCCATTACTACTTATATTACCTTAGGTTTGACAGTTTCTTTTATGCATACTTATTATTGATTATAACACAGACACACTTGTTCATGTTAGTGGGATACTTTATGAGCTATTGGACCCTGGATCACATTATGTATTGCATTTTATAGGTTCTAACATTATATGTGTACAGTTTAATATATTATTCATTTGTATATATTTTGTCTTTTTATCTATGTCCTGTGGAGACACACTGTGTCAATCATAACACGAGTGACCCTGAGTTCAACATGACCCTCGATCTGGATGCGTGGCTGTCGCCTTGGCAACGTGAGACGCGTCTCCATAGCACTGCATGTGTTGTGCTACTATCACTCCTGCTCCCTGCATTCACACGGACGCCACTCTTCATCAGGCTGACCCCAATGTGCATGATCCAACTGAGGCGGGGGTGTGCGCGCTCGCACCTCCTTACTATAGCAGTTGTGCTGCATGAGATGTCACTACAGCGTGCCTTTATCTGACCAGGGACCCATGGATTCAGTCAGCAGCCCATTGGACAGGAGAGAGAGAGGGGACTTATTATTATTGAGAACCTGACGGTTTGATTCTGTATCTAAACTACGTTTATACTCCTTTTGATTCTGGACTTTAGCTATTGAGCTTATACTCTGCTTTGATTGCACATGTAACTTGATTACTAGGTGTTGCTCTGGTAATTGGGGATACAGGGTCAAGGGAAGTACCTTGTGGTGCGCAAGGACCTGAGGGAACGCGCCTGAGGAAGGGGTCTTTTCGCAGAAACATTGCCCCCGATTATCCTCCCCCCCATCGTTTTTGTACCCCCCCACACACCATGTTTATTGTCTCCCACACTCCCTGTCCCTGTGTTCATTTTCCCTCACCACCTCAGTGAAGGGTCCATTATTATTTACCCGCTTATGCTACATCACTCCAAGTTTACTTGTACTATCTTTTGCTTGCATTAAATTATTTACTCTTTGGCTTATACCATTTTGACAATTTTTCCCGTAGTCGGTGAGTGCTGGAACTCTATGTTGATATTTTGATTATACAGAAAGTGTAACAGTAAATTATTTTCTGCTAAGAAAATAAAAATAAAATATTATTAAAAATGGATTTATGTGGAATAAATTAAATGTTTAAGCACAGTACAGCATGTGTGTTTATGCACAATATATTACATAAAAACCTACCTTGCAGAAACATTGGTAAAATGCATATAGGAAGATATGACAACACCAACTCTTCCTTTTCCACCCTAACACAAAAGGAGACAAAGATTAACACTTATTAATTTTGCAGCCACATTTAACAAATTTTATCAAGTAATCTATCCTCTCTGCATAGTATTTTTGTGTGTAAGCAAAAGCGAAAAGGCTGTATTCGGATGAAATTCTCCATTGCTTTTAAAGGGACATTACAGCTGGAAAAAAAGGTCCATTTGACCAATTTGGCGAATATAGAATATGCCCCTTAATGTAATGTTACCTCATGTTAAGTGGTTTTATTAGACATGGTATGGCTGGAGAAGTTCTAAGCTATATTAACCTTGAACCTTTTTACATTTTAAAATATAAACGGTTAACATTTAAAAATGTTCAATAATTAATTTAAAATGTAAATAAAAATTTTAACATAAAAAATTCCTATTTCATACAGGTAATAGGAAGTGTCAGCAGTTAATTTAGGGAAAAAGGAACAACGGATTTCCTCTGTCAACCTAATCAGTCATACAATTAAAATCAAAAACACATTTTTACAGCATTAGCACACACTCAAGACAAGTTTAAACATCATAGTTATCACTGGTATTATTATAGTGCATGCCTTATTAAACCGGCCGGTTGTGAATCACTGTGGGTACCTGGTCCCCATAGTGGTTCTATTTACTGAGGTTCATGTTCATTATATAGTCTCCTTGATTTATTTTGTTGCTTTATATTTTCTTTGAGTCCAGTTAGCCAGGGTTCCAGTCAGCTGTTTTTTTGTTTTCTTTAATATTTTGTTTCAATAAATTTATTATTATTATATTTGGCATTATTAATCTGAGTGCTACTTAAGAGGTCTCTTTTTCTTTTTCTGTCCTTACATATTTACTTTATTCCTCTAGCACCGCCGAGTAGATATTATTTCTGTTATTTTCAGTTATTTACTGCTTAGGTTTAGACAGTGCATTCATTTTTTGGTTGTTTGATGCGGTATTCATTTATGTGTGTGTTATATATAGATAAAGATATAGATATATATATATAGATATACACACACACACACACACACACACATATAATTTTTTATTTTTTCTCTTTCACCTACAACTCCTTAGGTTGTAAATTTATTTCACCAGAGACTATTTATTAACTCTTTATTTTTTGTGATATCATTTGTAATGCTGTAGAACTTCTTGTACATAAAAGGGTCCTAATCAATATATTATCCCATGAAGAAGTCAGAGAAAATCTGAGGAAACACGTAGGGATGGTATTATTGCACATGATTTAGTGCTCATTTGACTTTTATTAGTAGCCAAAAGGTTTGAGCAGGCCAAACATTGCTCCGTTACACTGAGACGCTTTCATTAGAGGGAACCTGCGCCACAGGACTGTGGTTGACGGAGGAATTTGAAACCTGTTACACCACTGATGAGGAGTGATGACATCTAAAGTATTCCCAGCAGAAGAGCGGAGACGCGGCGGCCCCTCGAGGCTACTCCTGTATATGAGTATAAACTTATACAATGCTGTTTTATATCGTACTCTTGTGAGTTTTGAATTGTCTTGACACGTTTTATTAAATTTGTTAAACGTTATCACACGAAGATCGGGCGCTTTTTTTTCTTCTCTTTTTTCTTAGGTTTGTCAAGGGAGTTTGTTGCACCCAAGAAGAAAGATGTCAGTATCTTTGTTTTATTTGAGATCAACACAGGTCTTATTTTTTTATTAGATTCACTCACATAGTATATATACAAACATATCACAATAATATACACATATATATTTTTCACATATATTTTTTTCACTCATGATTTTTATTTTTTCTATTTTTGTAATTTTAATTTTTATATTTTTTCAATTATATATTCATTTTGTTCAATTATATTTGCATTAAGCCAGCATTGTATTTACATTATTGATCATTGCATGGGCACATGATTTTTGTTCATTACGACCTTATTAGCTAAGTTAGTGGTATCTATATCGATTTAATAGAACATAATTTTCAACTTAATATTTCTGGTTATATCCTTGCATTTAGGCGCAGTCTTTTTCTTTTTTCCATATATATATATATATATACAACACACACACACACACACACACAACACACAAACACGCACACACACACACACACACACACACACACACACACACACCCACACACACAACACACCACAACCCATATAATATTACACACATATACTATTATTATATATATATATATAATATATATATATAGATCTATTATATATTATGAATATATATACACACATTACATCTCTACACCCACACACAACACACACACACACATTTTTTTTGTTTTCCCTCTGTTTCATTTCACCTTCTGTACTCTACAAAATCCCCGATTGGGGCCGGGAAGATAGTTTATTATTTGGCCACAGACTGTGGTTGGACATCATTCTCTACAATCCCCATTACATCTCCTTTGTCTCAACCATTTTATTTCTATTATTAGTTCCGCCAAACAATTCACAACCAGTTCGTTGGCTTTAAGTTTTTGGATATTTTGTGACTTTCCAGTTTTTTTTCGTTAATGCTCGTCTCCCCTTAGGTTGTAAATTTTATTCAACCAGAGACTATTTTTCAACTCTTTTATTTTTTGTGATTATAAGACAAATATCATTTGGGATGCTGTAGAACTTCTTGTACTAAAAGTCCCTAATCAATATATAAATGCAAAAAAAAAAAAAAGGGGGCCGTACGGTCCCTTTTTCGTCTTATACTCATAAGGTGGCAAAGAGTAGCGCAGAGAACAAGTTGCATGCTCAGCCCAATTAAAAAAAAACATGACAGATTTGTAATTTAGGCAAAAATTACTATCTATTTTCTCCATGCTATTTGATAATATACTCTGAAGAGCTGCAAATGCGGCAACCACAGCCTCCGGTCCAAGTCCTATACAGGCTTTTTAGATCTCTATGGCGTCTGGGATAAGGTTTTATACTAATACAGGAGGTCCACCCATTCCTCACCAAACAGTTCTCCATAGATTTCATAATCCCCCTACATACTCACTCCCTATTACATGGCTGTCACCTACCAGATGTCCCACACAATCTAGGTCCTTGCATGCCAGTTACCCTTGACCAAGCATGCCATTATAGAGTAAATCCAGGACCACGCCATGGGTCCCCGAACCATCAGCATGCTGTCGATGGTGATCACCGTGGGCCTCTTCACCACCGTTGTCACTAATTCCAAAACCCTATCCCATCTGGGAGGATTGGTTGGGGAATTATTTTTCTTCTTCCGTCTCCTGCAGTTACATTCTCTCCCTCCTTTAAGGCCCTAAAGACACACCCTCTTAATTTAATCAACCACGAACACCACAGGACAGAAACAAACCCAAAAGTTAACACGCCGGCTCCCTCGCCGGAGGCCCGAAGGACTGGGGGAGGATCTACACTACCACAGAGGTCCTCGCCTCCATGGCACGCAGGGCATAGAGCAGAGAGCTAGCGACGGGAGGGGAGGAGGGCGCGCCCCCGGGGGGGCAGTTAAACACCTCCCCCGCCCGGGGCATGGGAAATAGCTAGGATCATGGGACAGAGCGAGGGCATAGGGACTCAACGACTGAGAACGCTGGCCACCAGGGGAGGACAGGAAGGCATGTCGGTAGGTAAGCGATGTTCGAAGGGGAGGAAGAGTGCGGGAGTGGTTAGAAGGCTGGATGCGCCTCATCGCGGCCCCGCTATCGGAACAGGAGCTGCCCCCCAGGCTGGTAATTACTGTAAAGCCGGAGCGCCGACACGAAGTCGCAGGAGCAATCGGCGAAGGTACCACAGGACCGGGAATCCCCAAGGGGGCGGCGAGGCCCGATGAAAGCAGGTTGCCTTACCCAGGAGAGCCCCCCGTAGGAGTTGGGACGGGACGGGCCAAGACCGCAACACGGCGCCCGGAAGCGGGACCCAGGACACGGGGATGGGTTAGGGAGAAGCCTAAGGTCCCGACGGATGGGGGCGGAGGGCCTGGCGAGTGCAAGGACAGGCACGGGAGAAAGCAGCGGTGGTTCGAGCGCAAGGAGCCAGGTGAGTGGACCTACCACAAACGGGGTCGGAGGCGGGCACGAGGGTTCGAGGGCTCAAGCAGTGGAACGGGGGTGCGCACACTCGAAAACGGGCGGGACGGGGATAGCAGTGCTCAACCCTAGTGGGCACGCACGGAGACAGCTTGGGTGCGCACCAATGGCCCGGGGAGCGATCTGGGAGACACGAGGGGACAAGTATAGCCCCAAGAGAGCGGAGCGGCGAAATCAGCGGACACCATAAGCACATGGCGGGCGGCGAGCGATAGGTCCGGATGACGAATAATTGGTGTGCCCCTGGCGCCGGTCGGCGGCGGGGGGGAATCCACGGAGGCCTCCCCCCCGTCAGCAGGTAAGGATCCGGGAGTCCCGATCGCGGACAGTAGAACGGGTGATGACGCCGGCTGATCGCGGGGGCGGGGGAGGCAGAACAATTGTGAGGGAGGCGGGAGGGGTGAAGGGGCCGTTGAGAATGACACCCGCGGGACTATTCGAAGGCACAGCGGGCCAAGCAAGTCCCGACCGGGGAGGCCCCGCAGATGGGGGCCAGCGGGACCTGCAAGTCTACCCCGAGGGACGGACGGAGGGGGGGACGCAACGGGGGGTCCTTGGGCTGTGGGTGAACGGCGTGAGGCCGGGGGGAAGGCGGCGTGGTAGTGCCTCCCCGCCCACTGCCAGGCATAAGGGGGGGATACGCGGGGCGGCCCCGAGCGCCACACGGACATCGAGGGGGACCCGTTTCTCTCCCCGCTTGTCTCTCTCTGGCCCTGCTCTGGTATGCCCACACCACTTTAGGGAGTTTCTTTAAGTAATGCATCATTGTATCTATGGTTCATAACAAATGGTTTATAACTCATTTTTCATTATCCGGTTCCATACAATCAATACATACTTGACAAACTTGGAAGGGGAGATATAATGGCCAAACAAACGCATTAAAAAAAGCTATGCCCTCTTGCCACTTTTCTTTTACCCTGTTAGCCCCGCATACACTGGCCAGTCCGCCGTACTGGGGTGGGGTAGGGTTAAAACACTCACCGCACTCAGTGAGGGCGGTGCCCGGAGTGTGGTAGTACATTGGCCGGGCCTGTAGAATTTGTTAGGTAACTTTGCATGCTTGGGATTCCGAGTTCGGATAGTGAGTCCGTGTGCCAGAGTCTAGGGCAAATAGAGAGCAGGATATTTGATGTCCGTAATCCAGAGTCCAGGATACAGAAGGCAGCAGGTCGTATCCTGAAGCATGTTCAAGGGCAGGAGAGACGCAGGGGTAATCCCGTACAATTTATACAACTTTGAGATACCGCCACCTCGCAAAATGAAAGTAACAGTTCATAAACAATTAATTTTCCAGCTGGTGCACAGGGGATATGATGACAAGAACATAAAAACAAAGGAGACAAAGAGTTCTCCTAAAAGATCCCATTCACTGCCACAAGCTGAAACAATATTCAGGGTTTAAATTACCACTAATGTGTACGAATTATGCTGTAAGGTCAATTAAGTAAACCGCTCCAGCACTGTGGGAGACAGTTTACCACTAAAAGCCAATAGACAAAAATAGAATACTTTATGATCATCAAACTCGCCGCAATGACGCATACTCAAACTACCATAAAAACATTACAACACATATAGGGTGACAAGGTTTCCGGGATTCTAGGATAAAATTCCAAATAAACTCAATATACATCCCCTAACCAATATATCAGATCGTGGTGGCTGAGACAAACATAGGTAATAGAGGTGAATTTCAGATATAATTACCCTCTTGGTCTCAGGGGTTTACTTACTGTCATTCCACAAGCTAGAGTTTGATTTTTGTTTACGCTTCTCCCAATCCCTATTTTTTTTATCATTGCCCAAAGTTCACTAGTCCATCTCTAACCCCTGGCCGTCCCAAATTTTTCCCGGGAATTGATTCCCCTACTGCAACCAACCTTTCGCAGTATGTGGACTTCTTTTACAAGTTTTAAGTAAGTCTGTTTGCCATCGTCTCCTAAAAGATACCTCCTCTGTCCGAACCACCTTTCAGTTTTGAGTGGAAAGTACCTACACAGATCACGTTGATGTCCGCGCTCTAACTCACATCCCACATTGACAAGGGCTCCCAGGCAGTTTAATTTTTTCCTGATCAGATAACGAACTTATTCACATCAACACCTAATTCATTGCATTTTGAATCCATGATTTCATACTCCTCCTTATTTCATGTCTTGCAGAGTTCTTTATCAGGTTTGTGGAACTGCATGGGCACAAGATTGCTCCATTTTCGCAAACCTTTATAATGGGTCACTGGGAGTTACAGACATTGGGCACAACCCTTCGACACCAATCTCATTTGGCGTTGATACATCGATATTATCCCTTGTCTTGGAGGGGGATATTCTCCTCTTGCTCGTTCCTCACCTACTTGAATGCAAATGATAAAAACTTAAACTTGGTTTTCAACACTTCTCTAACCCCATTATATTACTTTTTGGAATTGCAATTGCAGCAACTGGACAATGGAATGTATCTACGAAAGTTTTCTTTAGAAATCGATGCCACAACTTGCTATTGGCAAGTAGTAACCACAAAAACCGTGGTCGAATATTTCCCCGAGTCTTCCATTAGAATTAACTAAGTTGTAGCGGGGAACATGATTTTTGAGGATCATCCTAAATTGTTGTTTACAAATCCTTAAAGAGGAATTCGAGTGCCCAGCTTGTCTAAAGATCTTGATATAGTACGTTGTATGGATAGCAAACAATTTGATTCCTAAATTAATGACAGATATATCAGAGTAGTACTTAGAGGTCCCTTTTATTACAACTGTTAACTCAGTTACTAGAAAATCGAAAATCATTCAGAAACATTGGCAACTTCTATGTAATGACCCAGTTTTAGGTGTCGTCTGTCGGATGTTCCCCAAATTATTATAGGAGGGCAAAGAAATTGAAAAATTCATTGGCCCCTAGTGATGTGGGTATGTTCGGGTAACGGGCCCCATCACGGATTGGGTGACACGAGCCATTGTCACTTTCAGTGTGGGATGTGTTCAATAAGAGGAAAACCTCAAATCATTCGCTACTGGTGAAAGCTTTCGCCGTTATTCCCGTTATTATTCATAATTGCAATTCCCCTCATGTGGTTTATTTGGTTAACTGTGAGTGCGGGCCTTTATATATAGGCCGCACAAAAGATGCTTAAAGATTTGAATACAGGAACATATCAGGAACATCAAAATTGGCTATGAAAAACACGCTCTCCCGCCACTATCTCATAATCATAAAACACCCCTCCAAAACTAATGGTTAGGGCATTAAAGTGGTTCCTAAAGAAAGGAGGGCGATATCATCAAAAGCGTTTCCTATGAAGAAAACCTTTTGATTTACCAAATGAGGGTCGTTTACCCTAAAGGGTTAAACGAAGATATAATATTGTCCCCTGGATTAGTCTTTAAGCAACCATTTACTGAAGGTCTGTCTTATTCCTCCCCTGTATTGCTCTAAACATGGCTCTCTCTGACGCCCTAATTTATATATGTTGTTTGTTTTAATTGTCATTTTGTATTCAGATAGTTTATGTTCTGTAACTTTAATTAACCTGTATTTGCAGAACTTAATGAGCTATTTGCACTCCACGAATGGGTGCAGCTATATACCCTTATTTTGGATAGGGGTTTTGTTTGGTAGTAGTATGTCCACTCCCCAACTGCTTGTGTCCTGAAGTAACTGTGTTACAACGCCGTGGAAGTGTTATTGCTGCATTTTTAATACCCATTTGTGGCCAAGATGCATTCTTGTTCCTGTTCCCCCTGTCCCCTGTGACACTCCTTTCCTCTTCCCGTTGTATACCTTGGTGCCGCCATGTGCCGCCCCGTGTGCTGTTGCTCAGTGGACGCTTCCTTGTGTACTGCAGTAGAGAAGTCCGTGACTCATCGGCACGGCGGCCCCACGATGTGAAGCGGCGTGCTGTTCGGCGTCTGGTAGTATTGGCACTGCCGGAGGCTTGGCTTTAGTACCCTGCTACGGGCTGTTGTGCGGGACTGATACACTGTGACTTCCTCGCTTACTATCCTGAGACTGATTAGTGTAATCTACAAACCCAGAGGACCCCCCCTGCTTGGATAGATGATCGCTGTCCCCTGCTCCTCCTCTACCCTTCGGTGATAAGGTGAAGTTCAGCTGTCCCTTTGTTGTGGTACCCCACACTGATCCATTGTGCCTTATTGTTTATTACTTGATGTACGCATAACTTTTATCCTTTAGTAATTCACACTTTTAATTGTGGCTTCCTCATGTGCATGTTCGCCTTGTTGTTCTCTGTGGTTTTTCCTCCATGTCTAAGGGTGTGTCGAGCCACCCCCCAAGAAAGGGCTGCAGACAGCAATATAGTGTCATACACCTACATCAGTCTACAATTATTGTTTATTTCACATTGTAATCACTGTGTGTGTCCTCATATGTATTAGCTGCGGCCTTTATCACTTTTTTGTATTTTACCAGGGAGTGTGTGCGCGCTCCCCTCTGCGAAGGTTAGGATGCGGACGCAACAGGCTTGTCAGAGGCGCGCGAGCGCCGTGCCGTGGTGGCCCCGCCGAGGGCTTATGGGAGTAGGTAAGGGAACGGCGCGGGGTCCAGAGGGAGGCCGCTAAGCAGGAGTACTGCGGAGGGACGGGAGTTTGAGGAGAGACGCAGCGCGCCCTGCGGGAACGCGCGCAGGACGCTGGAGAGCGTCAGGGGATTGCCGTAGGGAACGATGCGGAAGGAGAAGGGAGAAAGAACGGGGCAGGCAATGGAATCGAGGCAGGAAAAGAGGGATGGCCTGGCCAGGGACACATGAGGGAAGGAATCCTGAAACCGCACACTCTCCATTTTTTTCCCTTTACCCTTAATATCCTTTATCCCTTTTCTTGTCTCTCGGCCTGAAAACGTCATGTAATTTTTATTTATAAGTACTCAAAATTGTAATTATATTATTGAGCTTTTATTTTTTTTTTTCCGAACCTAAGCAGCTTTTTCTGAGAATATTGACACTGCGCCAATGTTATTAAAGACATCTTTTGTTTACTTACTCTGCATAATTACAACCACATGCTATGGGTCCAACTATTCAAGCGCAAACTCCATAGCGCTTACAGATGGGGGCACATCTTATCTAGTGGTGGATGAGGTCAGGCCACCCCTATCCTGATCTAAAACCAAAAAACACATGTATCACTGAATTATCATTGTAATTTAGTCCCATCCACTCAATATTTACCAGAATAAACTCAACATACTGCGGTCTTCTCTCCTTTGGTGAAACTTTTTCTGCTGTTTAGTAGATAAAGTCAAACAACAAAGAGCAATACTGTTTGCACTGTGTAATGATCAATACATTTTATTTATGGGTGTTGGTATTTAAAATATATATATATTTTTTTACAACTTAATATAACTACATTTCTTCTGTATTTCTTATTTTATTGAATAATTGCCCCACCTATATTAGCAATGTCCCAAAGATATATATTATTTCATATTCAAACCGCATTTAAAACTTTTTCCCTGGTATATCTGTATGTAATGCAATAAATACTAAAATAATACCCTTTGTGGTAAGCTTGGTAAGTATCATTCTTCTTTTCTGATAGATTCAGTACCTATTATAAAGGATAATCAAAATAAGCGTTTTAAAATATTTGTTACTTAATATAATCTCGGAAAAAATTTCAAAACAAAAACAAAAAATTTTGTTATTGATATAGAACCACTAAAAGGCCATTCCACATCACTTAGGTATCCTAGTTTAAATAACAGAGGAGTACATGAAATATTTGCATAAATACCACAATGACGTAATAATGGAATAATCAAAACTTTGCATTCATTAGAGCAGGTGCACAAACTGGGGGCCACCAATTTTCTGGGGACTTAAAGAGGGCCGCAATGCTCTTCCCCACAACATACATAAAATGCCAGGGATTAGCTGAGTCCTCTGTATGTCTCTTACCTGCTTTCCGTCAATGGCAACGTGATGTCACATGACGTGAGACGTCAAATGATGCCACCAATGCTGGAGAAGCAGGTAGGGTAGGAGGGCGTGAGCTGAGGGGAGAGCAGACAGTGGGGTGCAAATAAAAGAAAACTTTGAGCACACCTGCACTAGAGCCTTGTGATTTAAATAGAACTAAATGTTCCCACACACCAAGAAAAAAGACAATAAGGATCAGCCAAAAATAAATTTAATTAACATTAACGATGCATATAACTCAATCAGCAACAAGGCGAACGTATCATATACGGGAACAGGGACAAAGACAGGATGGGGATGAAAGAGAGAAGGAGAGGAGAAAAAACCAGGAAATAAAAGTTTCGTAACGTTTTGGGTACAGACCCCTTCTTCTGCCCGTTCCCAGGTAGACGCAAGTCACCGGACTTTCCCTTACCTGTGACCTAGATCCCTGAATACACAGTGACACACTGACCAAAATACAAGGTAAATAAACACATGGAATAACAAAGATATATAAGAGCTAGTTCTCCAAGACAGTGACACACTGACACTATTACAGAGTGCTGGGTTTTTTTTTGCACACTGAGTTTACTGTTCCAGCTGAATTTACCTTTGGACTGTTCCTGTGTATGCTGGCCACAAGTCTACTACAGTGGGTCATTAGCCTTGTAGCACCATACTTTGCCATTTATTACCTTACTGTCACTGTGTTTTTCAGGCACTCTCTATATGAGATTTGTGGCTTCCCAGTTTACCTGTATTTTACCCAGCAGTAGCTCTTTTATATCCTTGTTATTCATTGTTGAAGTGAAACTTCTTTCGTGGCACCTGTCCTGATAGAGCAAAACTGGATAGATGGGGCGAAATGTTGAAACGGAAGTGACGTCACCTAATGGACGCTGCTCCGCTCACAAGTCCCCTGTCCCCTGTCACATGCAGCGGCGGCGATAGCCACCGCAGCCGCTCCTAATCGCCACCACCACACACCCCCCCACACCCCCCCCCGCCCCACAACCCGGCTGCTGACATATGCGCGCGCACCGCTCCTAACTGCCCACTGTTCCCACCGCTGCCATGCCGCGCATGCGCGTTGTGATGCGCCGTTGACGGATGCCACACTGCGCGAAGCTGGCTGGCAGCGGCGTCGTCCCACTCACACCGCCTCCTCACGCCCATTGGCAGCGGCGCCATTCAGCTTCCACTGCCGTGGGCGTTCGCGGGCCCTTGCGCCCGCAGGAAGCGGTGGCACACGCGCGCAAACCCGGGCGCAACCCGCGCGGCACAGGCCTCTGGTCACTCTGCCCGTGCCGTCGCATGTCCCCCAAGTACAGTGCGGAATGTGTGTGCGCATTGCGTGCGGGGTGTGTGTGTGCGAGATTGCGTCTGTGTGGTGTGTGTGGTTGTCTCTCTTGTGTGTGTGTGGGTTTGTGTGGTGTTCTGTGTCCTGTGGTTTGTCGCGACGCTCAGAATTTGCATAAGGGGGGGGGAAAGAGGTGGGTGGCAATGTTACACACAAACAACCACAACAAACCCACCCGCCCCTGGCTGCCGCTGGACCACATACACACTGACTGACCCACCCACACACTGACTGACCCACCCACACACTGACTAACCCACCCACACACTGACTGACCCCCCCACACACTGACTGTCCCACTCACACCCCCCCACACACTGACTGACCCACCCCCACACACACTGACTGACCCACCCACCCCCCCCCCCCCGCACACTGACTGACCCACCCCACCCCCCCGCACACTGACTGACCCACCCACATCCCCCCACACACTGACTTACCCCCCCACCAACACTTGACGACCACACCCACACACTGACTGACCCCCACACCCCCCCCCCCCCACACACACACACACTGACTCACATACACACACACTGACCCACCCTGACTGACACACACACACACGCACTGACTGACACACACACACACACACACGCACTGACTGACACACATACACACACTGACTGACACACATACACCCACACTGACTGACACACATACATACACACACACACTGACTGACACACATACACACTGACTGACACACATACACACACTGACACATACACACACTGACACATACACACACACACACACACACACACACACACTGACAGACACAGATACACACACACACTGACAAACACAGATACACATACACACTGACAGACACAGATTCACATACACACACTGACACACACACACACACACACACACTGACTGACACACATACACACACACTGACTGACACACATACACACACACACACACACAATGAATAGCAAATAGCTAATACAGGGGATGTGTGCCGAGCACGCGCATTATAAGTCAAATTTATTTGCGTTTTGTCACTGAAATTGTATTTTGATTTTTAATTAAAACATCACGAATACAAATACAATTTCTGTGACAAAAGTCAAATAAGTTTCACTTACTATGCGCGTGCACAGCACACACACAGCTTTTTTTTCATTTACCTCTGTAATTTAGTGTCAGTGTGTCACTGTGTATTTCAGGGACCTAGTCACAGGGTAAGGGAAGTACCAGGTGACTTCGGTTTACCTGGGAACGGGCCAGAAGAAGGGGTCTGTACCCCGAAACGTTACGTTGCCCCCCTTACCCTGCACTTTTTATTTCTTGTGTTTTTTTCTTCCTCTCCTTTCCTCTCTTTCCTTCCCCATCCCTGTCTTTGTCCCTGTTCCCGTATATATACGTTGTCCCTCTGTTGCTGTTTGATGTTATATGCATCGTTAATGTTTAATTAAATTTTACTTTTTGGCTGATCCTTTATTAGTTCTTTTTTCTTGGTGTGCTGGGAACATTTATGTTCTATTTGATTATTTGAGAGGAACGAAGGTCCTCTCTGTTCCCGTCTGCACCCGTTATTGCTACACAGACTTTCTTAGTGTGTGCTGTCTGTACTTACCTTGTGATTTAAATGTTTCACCGTACATTTAAGGTATTGAGATTTTCCTAAATATGAAACTTTTTTAAAGCATAATCCTATGGAGTTGGTTCAATTCACTTATTCGTATTACATTTAATACAGCAGCAATACAGTCGATATTGTTTTCTGTTTAGCACATATTGGATTTCACAGTTTTTTTGGCCTTAACCAAATACTTGTGAAAAATAAAGTTTTCTTCCAGTGCGTGGTCTTATTGCTCTTTTCCTTCCGTATATGTAAAACAAACAACACACCACAAACAAGTGGTATAATAGGCGTCGACAAGTTTGAATTACCTCCTGGGACACCAGCTGCGGGACTCAAAGTAATTATTGCATTTGTCAAATAGGATTGGCGCCACTCCATTATCCTTTATTGTTAACCAAATACTTGTTTAGTTGTAGATCATACTATTTTAAAATATCATAGTAATCTAAACGGCATGCTATTTACCAAATAATTGTCTCCATGTTTTGATTTCAGCATGCATGTCACATTCTGCAGGTTGTGATGGTACGTTTCTTCTGAGCAACTGCTTGGGAATGAGACCGCAATTATACGCTCTGTGATGTAGGTGAGGTCAAGCTCATAGCCTTCCTCCATGATGCGGTCAAAGTTCACGTTCCTGTAGCCAAAACAAACAACATGCTTGTTTTATTCAATTTTTCACACCTTTGTCATGCATTAGTCCAGTGTTGGTGTACAAGATGACTCAAGGCTGTGGTTTTTATTCCTTGAACTGCGAAAGTGCCAATCAGATCACTATTTCACCGAGCTACCATCGACATCAGTGGGAGTTTCCGTGTCCATGTTCCCCGATTGGCACCTTAGCAGTTCAATGAATAACCCTTGTGGAAGCTTCAAAAACCTATTTATAGAAGGACTTAGAAGTAAAAATTTAAAATATATATCAATAAATTCTCCCTCTATATTCAGCTAACAAACACAAAAGAAACGGTTTAAACACCCAAACTAGGGTGGGAAAGTCTGAGAATATAAACTTGGAAACACTTTTACAATACGAACAGGATAATTATTAAAATACAGAAAGCATGATAAAGGTAGCATATGTAGAAAAATTGCAAAACATGTAACTACATACAGTAAAAACAATGTAAATATAAGAGAATATAATAAACCTTTGTGTCGGTTTGTGTAGCAGAGTTTGTTACAAAGATGATACAAACAGGAATATATAAAAATATGAGCATGGATGTTAGGGACAAAGTAAACAAGGAAAACAGGCAAAAAAAAATTATACACGTTTAAAAAAAAAAAAAAATGTCCGTAATGTAGAGAGAAACTGGTAACATCAAAAAAATACTTACTGCGACAGTTTGTCACAACAGGAAGACGAACTTTTCGAAAAACTGTTTGATTCCTGCAAAATAAAACCAGAGACTGAAAATTCTTTTAAAGGTTCATCCCCATGAGAATGCTGTTTATGTATATTTTAGCAGAAGCATCATCCACCTGTATGAAAATGTTTAACTTTTTGCAATTGGCATTTCCTCAGGACAAATACCGGCTATGGGGCTTATTCTGTATCTGCCAAAGAGGCCGACCATTGATTTGAATTTCAGACAAAAACAGTCCAATCGGCTGCTTTGGCAGTTATAGAAGTCGTCCCTAATTACACAATGTTATTTCCAGACCTCAACTCTATTCATAATGATCTGTAGGTGTTCTAAAACTACGTGATGGAGCATCCCCCTACACCGACTTCCTTTGTTACCGCAAGTCTGGATTTTATTGCAATCACTTTACAACAACTATTTATAGTCAACAATGATCTTCTACTAATATAATCAGTCTGCTGCTTCAATACAGCTAATTACTCCATGGCAGTATCCACTTCCAGCATACATGACATTGACTTTTTCCATGGTTCTCCAATTTGGCTCATCTCTCCTTAGTATCATTTTATAATATCTCTATCTACATGAATCAGTGCCTTTTATTACCTCCCATACATGTATAATAATATTTTACTCTTGCGTATATATTCCCACGCCCCCTTTCTTTTCTGTTATGGGTCTAGTTCTTCCTATTCATTGCCTTTTCACCTTCTCCCATCAATGTTCTTTATTTTATAGAAGCATGTTGACCCTTTCCATCTAGGAATCCTTAGCAAAATGCAATGAGCAAGATGTGTCCTTGCTCTACATTCAAAGACCAGGTGTCTTATACATTAACAGCAATATCATATTAATTTAGCTAAACAATTTTTTTTTAAAGTACTGCTAGAAGGACTTGGTAACAAAATCTCAGTGCAGGCTTCAACAAATATAGAAATCCAGGTGTTTTGGGGAGCGCAGATATATAAAAAAAGACAAAACCACACAAAATATAGTGCAATATGTCTGTGCTTTCAATTAAAGTGATTCTTTTCTTCAGAATCTGGTGAAATGTGTACTCACAAATCTCTCTCTTGTGTAGTGTATATAAGCTATCTTTATGGCATCGTGCCAGGCTTCTCCATATAGATAATCTCCTTACTGATGGTGTCCAGTTGGTATAAAAGCAATTTGATCATAAAAAGATCCACGTCGGCAAACAGGTGGTTGCAGCAGTATACTCCGTCCGCGCTCTCAGCTGGTCCCGCTTCCCGTCTACTTCCATTTCAGCGGAATCCCCGGATGACGTCAGACAACGGGTGCCGCAATTGGACAAAAAACAGGTCGCGCTGCAATCAGCCTTCCTCTTGGTACAAGATACACGCAACGCGTTTCTCCTCTGCTGAAAACTCATTTAGTACTGCTGAAACCTCAGCAGAGGAGAAGCGCGTTGAGTGAATCTTGTACCAAGAGGAAGGCTCCAAATCCCCAAAACACCTGGATTTCTACAACTTTCACTTGGATTGCGAGGACAATCTAACATTAGGGTTTGAGCTGCATACTTTATTTGGGTGTATTTATCACTTTATATAATTATATTTAATTGCACTATTTTGTATATTTTTATTTTAAAATATCACTGATTATAATTAAGCGCCACATAGATAACTATTTGTTTTCAACAAATATATGATGACATTATTTTTGCTATGTAAAATTAAATGTAATGGTGCTTGACGCAATTAAAGCAACAAAACGTGAAATCTTGTATGGCTTTTTTAAATTAATCAGTTATGTAATATTAGATAATACTCACTGCATTTTCGTTTTTTATTATTATTATTATTTTTATTAGTCAACTCTTATTGCCATTTCTGAATGAGTTTTAAAGTATCCTTTGATTTCTATAGCAGGTTTAGCCCACCACCCAAGCAGCGCAAGCTCTTTGCAACACTTTCCTGTTAATGGTGTTAATTTGTTGCCAATATTCTCAGCAGGTTTTACTGTAAACTGGAATAATAGATGTTACCTTAGAAATATATGGATACATTGTAGCTATTGTGTTACACTGACTAAAGGAGCCATTATATTAATCATACAATCAGTATTTTGACAGCTTAAGAACAGGAGCACCAAATGATTGCCATTTTAGGTATGAATGTAAAATTATACAGTGCCACATGCTGTACATGTACAAATAAGATAAAAAGAAAAAATATGGGGAGAGGAGGGGGGTGGCGAATGTAGTATTGCCGCTTTAAGATAAAGCATTTGCAGTTCACGATCAGGTTTACAATTGAACTCCGCCCTTACAAGATAAACACAAAGAACTACATGAGGTTTGCGAACTTTTTAAATATCTTTGACTTCTGCAATGCACCATACACATATACTGTACCTGTGGAAACATGTCTTAGCAACTGATCCTATCTCAAGAAAATTAATGCTGCATTTTCTTTATCTGATTAAAAGCATTCCAGCACTCATATCTACAAGTCAATTGAACGAAGTCAAGGAGCAGCATGTTCTACAATGACAGTATATCACTGCAGAAGTCAGTATGCTCTTAAGGAGATAAATAACACTGCCATTTAATAAGACAATAAACATTTTTCTCCAAATAACTTTAATAGCTAATATTGTTTGGCTTTTCTACATGTTACATTTTTGTAAATTTAATTACGCAAGATATGTTCTTTATTTTTAAAGAACTTAAGTGTTTTAATTGTGAAAAGCTTTTTTTAAATCAATAAATAATAACGTTCTTGTAATAATTTTATTTCATATAGCACTTTTCTCCCAACAAACTGTTTAACATAAAAATCCCTTGAATTCAACTTTAAGATATGGAATACAAATTGGTATTTTTTAGTTCCTTATCGGTGTGAGGATTCGGGGGTCACGGCAGTCGCAGCGTGACCCCCCTTACCTCCTAGGGCCCCCGCGGCCATGGGACGTCCTCGTCGCCGGTTCCACCCGGTCTCTGTGGTTCTGGGGCTTCCCGTCCTCCCTGATGTGCCACCGCTGCCCCGGAGCCAGCCCACACTCAGGCGGATGCCATTTGTCCTGGGAGCGCGCTCTCCGACATTACAGAGCGTGCGCCAGGCGAAGTTAATTTATTCACTGCTTTGGCAGTGAGACCACGCTCCCAACACACGCGCAGGCTACTACTCAGTGCCAAAGCTGCTTACCTGTGTGCCTATCATAGGAACCAATTCAGGACAGCTCCTCGTGCTCCTCCATTCCTGCTTCTGCTCCCTATTAGTCAGCCGCACTATATAGTACTTGTCTTACCACTTTCACATTGCTCGACATAGTCTCCACTTGTGGATGTCTACTCTGGTTTCCTTTTCTCTTTGCTACTCAGGTTACGAGTTACGGTTCTTTCCTCTTCAGATTATCAGGAAGAGGCATTGAGGATACTAGGTGATACTGACTCATATAGGAAATTGACTCAAGACCCTACGTCAGAGTATTTAATCCTTTTGAAAGAGTTGCTAGACGTGGGTAAAATCTTATTTGTTTTAAATTCTAAAGAGTATGAGCTTCTCTATAATGCCTCACCCATTGTGCCCATCTTCCACCATCTCCCAAAGATCCATAAGTCACTGGTCCGCCCCCTGGGTCGGCCCATTGTGGTTAGTATTGGATCTTTGGGAGATGGGTTGTCACGCTATATCGATGGCTTTTTACAGCCTTTAGTTAAGAGTTTGCCCTCTTTTCTGAGAGATTTTATGGATTTTTTATCCGCTATTAAAAATATTCGCTGGCAAAGGAATTTTAGATGGGTCACGATGGACGCGATGTCGCTCTACTCCATCATTAATCATGACCAAGGTTTACAAGCAGTACAATTTTTTCTTGAGGCTTCCACATTATCTATTTTACTGTGTGCGTTTCTTTTAGATTCTATCACGTTTCTTCTCACTCACAACTATTTTTCTTTTGATGCACAGTTTTACTTACAAACACGGGGGACAGCTATGGGGACGTCTTTTGCCCCCTCTTATGCTAATTTGTTTATGGGTCTTTGGAAATCCACTCACATTTTCGGGGATAATAATTATTTTCGTCATCATATTATTTTTTATAAGCGTTATATTGACGACCTAATTATGATTTGGGACAGGGATTTGTTGTCACTGAACACTTTTATTCAAACATTAAATATTAATGATTTAAACCTTAAGTTTACATATGAGGAGCACTTTAATCACATCAATTATTTAGATATTACTCATTGTAGTTAGTGATACGTTAGGGAATATTCAAACAGACATCTTTAGAAAGCCTAACTCAAGAAACACACTGCTAGAGGCAGATAGTAGCCATCCAAGATCTCTGATCCGCGGTATACCGACGGTCCAATTTCTACGGTTTAGACATCTCTGTTCAAATGAATAGCTATTTGATCAGCAAGCTGAGGTCCTAATAAATAGATTTATCTCTAGGAGATACAAACAAGAGGATATTGAGGTAGCATACAGGAACGCAAAATCATATACAAGAGCGGAGTTGCTATCGCAGCCTTCAAAGAGAGCAAAATCTAAACATAAAAAAGATCAGGAGATAGATGGATGTAAATCACCTCTGTTTGTTACCCAGTTTAGTCGCCAGGCAGAACAAATACGTTCCATCATTAATAAACATTGGGGGACCCTAACCCTAGATAAGGATTTATATAGCTCAATAAAACAGGGGCCAGCTATTACATTTAGGAAGGCCAAAACGTTGTCTAGCTTTTTGTCCCCCAATCTATTTAATTCATCCATTACAGAAAATAATAGACTAAGAAAAATAGGTGGCTTTTTCAAATGTGGCAAATGTTGTATCTGTTGTTATGCAAAACCCATCAAATGTGTTGAGATTATTTATCCTAAAACGAAGGTGAGGATCCCATGCTTTATTAATTGTGATTCAAAATTTGTGGTATATTATATCACTTGTGGCTGTGGTAAGGGCTATGTTGGCCGTACCATACGTCCTGTGAAGAACAGGATTATGGAACATATTTGATCTATTAAGAGGTCAGATTTCATGTTACCTGTTTCAAAACATTTCACTAATTGTCCATCTGGCAACTTATCAAGTTTCCAGTTTTCAGCTATAGAGTCAGTTCCCATGCCTGTGAGAGGTGGGGACAGATTGAAACTTGTAAATCAACGTGAGATGTTCTGGATACATTCATTAGATACATTGTTTCCTTCAGGAATTAATACAGAGTGGGATCTGAAACATTTCCTTTGATTTGATTTATGCTATACTCAACTTTTTTCAACTATTCAACTAATATATTTAGGTTCAACCAATTATTGCATTTAAAATGTTCTTATTTTCTTTTGCTAGTTTTTGCTGCCCTCTGGTGGATACTTTTGTGTCAGCTTTCTTTTTGTGTCAGGTCATTTGATACTGTTGAATTTGCTCTTGCTTGTGAATATTGGATATACTTTAATGTTAGTGTCCTCATGCTTTTCTAAACATTGTACGTTCTTTTTTCTTATGTTGTGCTTATTTTAAGTATGTATGATTTTGGTTAGGATTATGGATCAAGAAGTCAATGTTTATCAGTTATGGATTAATACATAGGTAGCTAGATATATAATTAAAGTATTATCATTTATTTTATTTATTAGCTAGTTATTATTTTTTGAGTTATGGCTTTTGCTTTATATAACATCCAATATTTGCTTTACATTGCTCCACAGTGTTTAGTTATTTTATGATGGTTATGGATGTTGCTCTTTGTATTAATTTGTATATGTTGTTATGTTTTTGTTCCTCTCTCTTTTCGGGTGCACCACCCACCTCTCCTCCGTGTTTTCATATTCACCAAGGGTTTGTGTTCCAAGGGATGTTTTTACCTGGACACAGGTGGGTGGTGCATTTGAAAGTGAGGGCTATAAAGAGCTGAATTAAGACCACTGAAACTACTCTTTGATAAAGCGCCCTTGGCGAGAAACGCGTTAGAGGTTTCTCTTTTTAACTAGGCATGTTTCAATAAAGTTTTTGTTATTTTTTCTATTGGCCTCCAGGCCCCCATGCAGTCAAGAAGGGCTGCCCCCTTCCCAGCCGCCCACCTTCATCCTACCCCCAGGCCAATTACCCCCTTACATCCCCCCCGCCAGACTCATGGCCACCTTACATCCCCCCCCCGGGCACCCCTCCCCCCCCCCCCCCCTGGTCCATTACATCTTTATACCCCCTCAGGTAAATATTTTTTTTTCTCCCATTCTTTAAAACTGCTTGGCAGAAGTATCTCACTGAACTCTTTCTTGTTGGATGGATGGATTATCATTATTATTAGTATAGTGGTGGCTTAACGGCAAGAGCACCGAATTACAACTACAACACATGTTTTTGAAGACCTGTTGCAGGTAATTATAAATAAAGTCACATCTTGAAAGATCTTTAGTACAGGGATTTGCTGCCTTTTTACTATATCAAAACCATGGGAAAGTACAAAGTGATGCTTTTTGAAGCGAGACTTCTTTAGTGGCACCTAGGGAATTTTGATGGGGCAAATTTCATTGATGGTAACGAAAAAGCTTAACGGAAGTGACGTTATGGCCTGGTAATGGTTGTGCATGCGCAGAGGCGGCCGCCGGGTGCCATGCAGAGGCAGACACACCCACCAACCACTGTTATTAGAGGAATTCCCAGGGAGTAGAAGTGCAAATAGCAAATATTTTAGAATTGTCCCCGAAATTGTATTTTTATGATTTACATTGAATTAAAGACTTGAGAGTAACGCCATTAAGATACAGGCAGTCCTCGTTTTACAACGCTTCGCTTTACAACGAATGGCTTATCCAACGCTGTGCAATGCATACCTATGTTCATTTTTACAACGCCAAATAGGCTTAACCAACGCTCTTACGACGCTTTGCAACGTTGTTTATGTTTGTGTGTATATAATATATTATATATATATATATATATATAGATATACACATATATATATACACACATACACATAAACAACGTATATAAAATATATGTATCCTACTTTAATTATCATGAGCCAATTATATCATTTAATGAAAGTGATCGTATGGAAACTTAAACACAAAAATAAATAAAACAAATTATACTCAAATCTCATTGAATTACAAACATTACAAATACAATTTCTGTGACAAAACACAAAGAAGTTTCAATTACAATGTGCGTGCTCAGCACACAACTTTTTTTACAAGCATAACTAGTACAAAGTAATAGGCCCTTATTCTGTATGGTGAGCTAAGCGCAGATGATGCGCTATCGCATGGAAAGCCCCATAAAAGTCAACTGGACATTTCATGCCATAATGGGAGGTAGTGCACGCATCAATAAGGTATACAGGATACAGGGGGGTACTTAGCTGCCGGTGCTCTGGGTCCAGGGAAATCCAAGGGTCCCAAGTAAGGTGATAGGTTGCAGGCACACGGTCTTAATCATGAGAGAATTTAAAATACCAAATAAATCGATGTTTCGGCAGTACACTACTGCCTTTTACAAGGTGAGGGCTACAAAACAATACAAATACTCACATATGGGGGAGAAGTGTACATCAAGTTCATTGTGAAGACAAAAAATTTCTCACAGAAATTGTTCCTTCAATTGTTGTTAAACTGTCCAAAGCATGACCTTGGCACATAAAGAGTAACTTTTCTAACAAAGAACAAAAAAGAAGGCAGTCTCAAAACTAACCAAGAAACCGTTTGCATGGAATAAAATGTGAATGCTGTAAGAATTTTGCCTTGATTGTTACTTTTATATTTTTTGTTTTAGAGTCTAGGGGACCTATTAATTAAATTACAAGTTTTTACATTAAAAATTGTAAAACAAAATATATAAATACAATAAAAACCAAGATGCGGGCACTTTTCACATGACGCTCCGGTTGACAAATAAAAAGTTGCATATTTGTGTATATATAATTTAAATATCTTATTTAGCATGCATATATGTGCAAATAAAATTAATCTTCGAAGACATCTCATGTTTGCTGCCTCTGGATGGTAAATGTCAGTGCCATTGCCATGGTCAGTCAGTTATTGTGACGTGCATTCCAATTGCGTTTCTTTCTATATAGTTTAGGCACAGTCCAGAGTACTGAAGTGCACTTTTCGCAAGGTAAGTATCACCCCACAGGTCTTCATCATTACTATGAAATGTCAGTCCTGAACAGGGTGAAAATTGACCCCATTTTCTTTTTGATGGGTGCAGCCCGGTACCACTCCAATAAGTTTATCTGAGCAACTGAGGTGGGTTTTCACTAGCTTTCTCAGTTGCCATGTATTGTAGAATGTGTAAGTGCATGATTTTGTGATCTTCATAGTTTTTTGTCTGTATTAGCATTTGTAGATAGCAACAGAGGAGAAAATGCAGTTGTGCTGGCTGACTGAGGCTCCTGTAACCCACAGAGTAGAACTAGTCAGGTAGTGAGTGCAATAGAACAATAATACAGTGCAACGACATAATACAATAATCTTTAGTTTAAATGCGTACTGTAGATACCGATGTAGCCACTTGTATCCATCAGCTGCCGCGAAGCCTTTACTGGTGCACATAGGATGTAATGGCCCATCAGGATTAACACCGCGGGCATCCCTGCTTCTGAATGGGACTCCCGTTGTGTGAATCCTAGCAGGCTTTATCAGTCTGTAAGAGACACGCAGTAAGAAGAGACAATCAGTCAGCCACTCTCCCTTTGTGCCTCTAACAGGTGAACGCGCTGCTTTAATTTTATTGGTACAGTATTGAAGCAGGGGGTCTCAGAAGCTGAGCCGCATTAATTTCAACCTCGGGACCCCCTGCTTCACGAATTACAGGCCTTGTTATAGGGTGCCGGTATCTCTGCTATGTTTAAATGTCCTGGACCCCAGAACAGAGCAGACAATATATCCCTATACACGTCAGAATTCATCCGGCTGCTTCTGTCTTCTGTCACATCATCAATAAACACTAGTTGTCCTAGTTCCGTTCCACACTATAGCTCATTACTAACATTTAAGAGGGAAGGTAGTTACCATGGAGGAGTTTGGCTGAAAGCTGGATTGAATATGGCAGAGGAAATTTGTCTTGTTATAATATCACTTAATTGGGAGTGGACATATTTTTCCATGACTTTGGATAGTACTGGGAGAAGAGAGATGGTCTGTAGTTGGAGACAATGATTTTGTTCCCACTTTTGTAGACTGGGACAACTTTAGCAGTATTCCAGGTCTGTGGGATATGGCCTGTAGACAAAATAGCGTTGATTAGGGAAGCAAGCGCAATGGCGAGGGCACGGAGTCGTTGGAACTTTGATTGCCGTAGGTCAGGTCCACATTGGCCGTTTAGTTTTAATGTTAGGAGGGCCTGTGCAATAATCCCTTCAGACACTGGGACAAATTTTAAATTGTAAGCACTGTTGAGAGGGGGTGAGATATAGGAGTTCTCACAGGTTAGGCTTCATGAATGTAGTTCAGAGGTGCGCAAAGTGGGGGGCGCGACCCCCATGGGGGGCAGGAGATTTTGCTGGGGGGGCGCGGGTAGTTGCAGGGGCCCTGCCCTCTTCCCCGAGGCATTTAAATTAAATGCCGGGGGATCATGTGAGGCCCTTGCAACTGTTTACTTACCGGGATTCAGCCGGCTGTGTTGTGTCGCCTTACGGCGCAATGTGAAGTGACGTCACACTCGTCAAATGACGCAGCGGATCACGTGACGTCACATGTCCCCGCAGCGTCATCTGACGCGGATGAAGGTAGGCCGGGGGGGGCGGGGGGGGCGAGTGTTGGTGGGAGAGACAGGGGGGCGCATCACTAAAAGTTTGCGCTCCCCTGTTGTAGTTAGTGTTGCGCTTTGATAGTAGAGAAGTAGCACACCCGACAAAGTAGTCATTGAATGCGTTTGCTATGTCAGTGTGGTTTGTCACAACAATATTATCCTTTTTGATATTAGATGGTTGATCGCTAGAAGGCTGGAATATATTGTTGATGACTTTCCAGAAGCAAGATGTTATGTATTTTGATAAAGATTGTGTCTGTTTCGGCTTTTACTAGTCTTGTTTGGCTTGTGCATGTACTCCGCAGGCATCTGTAGTTAAGATCCTTGGTTGTGCCAGTTACTTTGTATCTTTTCCACAAGGCATCACTAAGATTGTAAAACGCAGTAAGGTTGTTTATAACCCACAGAATGTGCCCCCCCCACTCTTATTCTGCATAGAGCAGCGTGGGTATCAAGGTTTAAGAACACGGTTGGGAAATAAAGCGCAGAATCTGGATGAAGCTGATTAACCCACAATTGTTGTTAAAGCATTTTAATGCTCTAGTGCAGGGGTGCGCAAACTTCGTGAGCTGCGCCCCCCTGCCCGGGAGATGTAGCGTTCACCCCCCGTCTCCAAGGACTCGGTGTCAAATGACGCCGCGGGCCATATGACGTCACATAACCCCGCCGCATTATTTGATGTGCGTTGTCATGGTGACGCGTCGCCGAAGACCAGGCAGAGAGCAGGTAAGTATGTTACAGATGCCTCACACCTCCCCGGCGTGTAATTTAAATGCCGTGGGGAAGCGCGTGGGGCCTCTGTAACCGCCCTCGCCCCCCCCTAGAAATTCTCGCGCCCCCCAGTTTGTGCACTGCTGCTCTAGTGAGTAGAACCATAGGACTTGATTTGGGTGGTTTGTTTTTCCTCACACAATACACTATTGCATGGTCACTGAAAATGTCAGGTAGGATATCAGAGGAATTGATTCTGTTGGCACAAGAGGATAGGATTCAATCTAGCAAGGAATAGTTTCCAGATTTTAGATTCGTCAGTGTAGGTTTGGAAATTAGTTGGATACAATTTAATGACTTGAATTGTATCCATATTTTGTTGTTAAGGGCAAAGCCAATTGAGGGTAAAATTCACCTACATCTACCAGTTTATTCTTCACATTCAGAGGAAATTGTGTCAAGAACGTGACTGATATTAGTCAGGGATTGTAGTGAGGTTTTGGGGGCGGTAGATACCAGCAATAAGAATAGGCTTAGAGAAAGGCCGGCACATTTTATTAACTACACTGGCGACACACTTTATTCGAGCTCGGCTAGTCCCACGAATTCGGGTATACCCGGGTGTATTGAGGTTTGTGACTGTTTTCTGCCCGAGTGCATTGAGTTATTTTCCGGCAGGGATTGAAGCATTTTATTCCCACTGGCTGCAATACTGCACAGTACATATATATATACTGCATTACAATTCATGAATTTATGCCATCTGGTAGACACGCGAAGCATTGCAGCCTATTAAATCCTAATCATTATCATTTAACAGATCAGCCGCCCGTCAGCCAGGCATGAACCCAGGCTGGGAAGGCAAATGCAACGGGGCTTGTCAGAGGTGAGGAGCGGCGCATTCCAGGTATCTGCCAGGTACATACCGGGTATTTGCTCGAATAAAGTGTGTCGGTGCAGTAGTATTTCAAAGGAGGATGGGCTTTAGAGGGTAATTTAGCAGCATAAATGGCAAGGAGTCTTCAATATAAAATAACACCCCACCTCCTCTCTTTGACCTATCTTTCCTAAAAATGGAGTACCACGGAATTAAGATGGATGCATCAAGTGTTTTAGGAATTAGCCATGTTTCAGTGAGAATTATGGCTTTGACTTATGCAAAAGGCACTTAGTTCATCCGGTTTGGGCAGAAGGCTTTCAATATTTATATGGCCAACAGATAGCCATTTTTGGAATTTAAAAGTGGCTTTATCTGGGGTATGGGAAAGAGTTGAAAAGGGAAGGCCTGGGTTGAGTTCAATATCCCCTGCTAAAGAGAGTAGCAGTATAAATAGAAATGTGAATAATTGTTTGCAGAGTACAATGTTTGCCATTTGCATTATCTACACAATCTGTAGATAATGCAAAGCTTCAGAGTAGTCATGGGTTTATGATTATTTTGGGGGTGGGCCAAGAGGGAGAAGTAAAAATTATCTGAGGCCACAGTAAAGAACAGAATTGGGGTAAGTAACAAGTTTATTATCAGAAAGGTAGATATACAGTTAGGTCCAGAAATAATTGGACACTGACACAATTTTCATAATTTTGGCTCTGTACGCCACCACAATGGATTTGAAATGAAACAACCATGATGCAATAGAAGTGCCGACTTTCAGCTTTAATTCAAGGGGTTGAACAAAAATATTGTATGAAACGTTTAGGAATTGCAACCATTTTCATACACAGTCACCTTATTTCACAGGCACAAATGTAATTGGACAAATTAACACAATCATAAATAAAATGTTCATTTTTAATACTGTCGAGAATCCTTTGCAGGCAATGACTGCTTGAAGTCTGGAACGCATGCACATCACCAAACGCTGGGTTTCCTCCTTTGTGATGCTTTGCCAGGCCTTTACTTCAGCTGTCTTCAGTTGTTTGTTCGTGGGTCTTTCTGCTTTAAGTTTTGTTTTCAGCAAGTGAAATTCATGCTCGATCGGGTTGAGATCAGGTGATTGAATTGGCCATTGCAGAATATTCCACTTCTAAGCCTTAAAAAAAACTCCTGGGTTGCTTTCGCAGTATGTTTTGGGTCATTGTCCATCTGTAAAGTGAAGCACCGTCCAATCAACTTCGCTGAATTTGGCTGAATCTGAGCAGACAATATATCCCTATACACTTCAGAATTCATCCGGCTGCTTCTGTCTTCTGTCACATCATCAATAAACACTAGTGATCCAGTGCCATTGTAAGCCATGCATGCCCATGCCATCACACTGCCTCCACCGTGTTTTACAGATGATGTGGTATGCTTCGGATCATGAGCCGTTCCAAGCCTTCTCCATACTTTTTTCTTACCAACATTCTGGTACAGGTTGATCTTAGTTTCATCTGTCCAAAGAATGCTGTTCCAGAACTGGGCTGGCTTTTTTAGATATTGTATGGCAACGTCTAATCTGGCCTTTCTATTCTTGAGGCTTATGAATGGTTTTCACCTTGTGGTGAACCCTCTGTATTTGCTCTCGTGAAGTCTTCTCTTTATGGTAGACTTGGATAATGATATGCCTACCTCCTGGAGAGTGTTCTTCACTTGGCTGGATGTTGTGAAGGGGTTTTTCTTTACCATGGAAAGGATCCTACGATCATCCACCACTGTTGTCTTTCGTGGACGTCCTGGCCTTTTTGTGTTGCAGAGCTCACCAGTGCGTTCTTTTTTTCTCAGAATGTACCAAACTGTTGATTTGGCAACTTTTAGTGTGCCTGCTATCTCTCCGATGGATTTTCTTTTTTTTGCAGCCTAAGGATGCCCTGTTTCACTTGCATTGAGAGCTCCTTTGACCGCATGTTGTGGGTTCACCGCAACAGCTGAATGCCACATCTGGGATGAACTCCAGACCTTTTACCTGCTTAATTGATAATGAAATAACAAAGGAATAGCCCACACCTGTCCATGAAACAGCTTTTGAGTCCATTGTCCAATTACTTTTGGTCCCTTGAAAAAGAGGGGGCAACATATTAAAGAGTCTGTGTTTTGTACAAAATGTATTAATGTTTAATTGTGTCTGTGTCTGGTAGTCAATAAAGCATTGAATTGAATGTTTGAAAAAAATGGCAAGAGAGCTGAGAGATGAGCAGAGCAGAAAGATATGATCACGTGGACAGAGCACTGGTAAGGCGGCAAAATGGAGGAGAATTAAATCTGTAATGTGGAGGCTCGAGAGCTAATGCCGGTGAAATTTTAACGCGACCCCGGTTGTAACGCGGTCTTGGGGTTGTGGACCCCAAGGACCGCGTTATAACGGGGTTTACCTGTATTAATGACGTCTGATTAGGTCTATTTGGCTTTTGCTTAAAATCAGAAATATGAAGTTTATATACAGGCATATCCCACTTTAAGTACACTCGCGAGTAAGGACATATCGCCCAATAGGCAAACGGCAGCTCGCGCGCATGCGCCTGTCATCACGTCCTGAACAGCATTACTGGCTCCCTACCTGTACCGAAGCGGTGCGAAAGCGGGGAGACTATAGAGCCTGTTACAAATGCGTTATTTACATCAGTTATGCACGTATATGAAGATTGCAGTACAGTTCATGCATCAATAAGTGGGGGAAAAGGTTGTGCTTCACTTTAAGTACATTTCTGCTTTACATACATGCTCTGGACCCATTGCGTACGTTATTGCGGGGTATGCCTGTACAGTACAATAGTGACTTCCTTAAGAACATAGATGAAAACAAGAGTTTTTTTCCTAGTAATACACAGGATGGAAAATCTGATTTATGAAGAAAGGCTAGCTAAATAAGATCTATTTACATTAGAAAAGAGGCTTCTAAGAGGGGATATGTTAACTATATACAAATATATTCAGAGTCTATACAAGGAACTTTTCAAAAGAACTATTCATCCCACGGGCTGTACAAACGACACGTGGTCATCCCTTAGGGTTGGAGGAAAGGAGATTTCACCAGCAACAAAGGAAAGGGTTCTTTACAGTAAGGGCAGTTAAAATGTGGAATTCATTACCACTGGAGACTGTTGGCAGATACAATTGATATCTTCAAAAAAAGTTGACACCTTTTTAGAAAGAAAAGGTATACAGTGATATACCAAATAAGTAAACATGGGAAGGATATTGATCCAGGGAAAAATCTGATTGCCAATATTTTTAATCAGGAAGGCATTTATATTTCCCTTATGCGACAGCATTGGATGATATTTTACTGGGGTTTTATGTTTGTCTTCCTCTGGATCAAAATACTGCAAATACAATGTAGGATAAGTATTTGTTGTCTAAATTTAGCAAAGGTTGAACATGGACGTACAGTATGTCTTTTTTCAACCTCATCTACTATGTAACTATACATATCTTTAATTATATAGCGTCCACAATGTACTCAGTGCTTTACAAAGACATTAAAGTACTTAGAATTATAATGCAATAACCCCAACAAAGTCAAACAGTAGGAAAGGAAATCCCTGCCCCTGAGAGCTAACAATCTAAGTGGTATGTTGGGAAATTTAGAGAGATAGCAAGTAAGGGAATAAGTGCAGTAGATGACAGGAGTGACTGTGGAACGATAGCCAGGAGTTCAGGCTATACTCCTTAGGAGCCCATAATGCTAACTAAGCTCCCCTTGAGAAGGTCTAGGTAGCCTCACTGGCACTCAAGGGTTACTGACCACTTTATGTATATTGAAGTGTGTATATACTTTTTTAAACGCTATACTGTTTATACAATGGCTTACAGCCAAAGCTAATAGGTCTTTAAGTCATTCATATAGATGGGGGGTTGTTAAATGTGTTGGGGTAGAATAGGGTGATAAGGGTTGGTATCCCTCAATGTGCGTTTAGACGATAGTTTTTGATGGGTACCAGAGTTTAGTGAACAGGCACATGAATAAGGAATTTAGCATTAAAACTATCGCCAACATATTGCTGTAAAAAGTCCCTTTTCACTGGTTTACACTTGCGATATGCATTTAACGAATAGGTTGATAAAAAGAAAATTCTATTTGACGACTTTGTGATTCTAAGCCTTATTCTCTATACTGTAGATAGATAATATGCTATCAAGCATTATGTTCTGATCTACTAACCATATGTGCCACCCATTTGAATAAAAGCAAATATATACACGTAATAGAATTTGTTATACAAACGTATGTACGTACAGTATATGGGGAAAAAATTCACATCTTAGATGACGAAAATGCTAATTCATTTCTGAATCAAAACAGTCTGATTAAACCTTAACATGTATTGTGTTGGAACAAAGGATGGTCGAATCAGCCCAAAACAGTTTTGTGGATTCCCCAAAAATTCTGCTTTGCGATGTAAAATCTGTTGATGGATTTGTAGAATCTTCTTAAAAATATGCCAACGGATTGCTGAATCCGCAGTCTGTATTGGAAAAAACAATGAAAATTTCACAAAACGCGAAATCATCCTTTTTGAGATTAATCCGCGAAAATCCACGGACAAAAAGGAACTGGCTGATTCGCTGCGGATCCAAATCCACCCATCTCAAGTTGCAACTTTTTATGAAGAAGGGTAAAGCGTACAAATGCTGGCATGCTGCAACGAGACATACACAATGCTGAGACATACACAATGCATCAACAGGAGAAGCAGCCATTATCTTGAATCAGCTATCAGCAAGAAGGGGGTGGAGCTACCGGGCTATATTCACCCATGCATACATGCAATATTATTGGCTACATTTGTAGATGAAATGTTAATGGGAAAAAACAAGATAAGATGAATGTCACATATTTAAAGACTGAGACAGAACAGGTTTCCTAACGCAACAAACTAGTAATTGCTTGATAGTCTACAATAATAATTTGTCATGCTCATATCAGGTTGGAATGTTGGGTGCAAAGGGCAAGGCACATTTTTCACCAATATGATCTGCTTTTAAACATGCCTTGAATCAACCCGCCGACAACAGTTAATCACAGTTTTACTATTCACATTAAGTAGAGCGCACATCGATATAAACCGATGATGGCAAAAAAGAATTTTATTGCATATTTAATACAATGCAAATTTCACCATCTTTCTCAAGAGCATTCAGTTAAATACAACATTTTGTTAACATACAAAAAGTGCTATTGTATCCAGTATCACAATAGTTCAACAAACCAATAAAAACAACAAATTACAATTGTATAAAAGTGTTTTCGTTAAATCCTTCTGGGGAAGAACTGTTTATGTTTAAAATCCATTGTCTTCTGTATAATGTATACCCTGTTCACTTATGTATTTGTAACCATGTATTATTTGTCATCTTAACTCTATGTCCAGAACATACTTGAAAATGAGAGGAAAATCTCAATTGATTACTTCATGGCAAAACATTTGATAAAAAAATTAATAATTTAGTTTCAGCTCTCCGTAGCTCAAGCGAAAGTTGAAATTTGAGTTTGGGAGACGTCTCTTGCTACAAGGGGAGTGACGGAAGGCAGAGGGGCGGGGACAAGAGCAAGGGGGAAGGCTGAAATGGAGAGGAGTTGTAATTTCTGTTTGTATGCTGAATTTACTTTACTTTTACTTTAAATTGGAGAATTTACTATTTTAAAGTTGTTCATATAGTGTGTTTCACTTGACAGACACACAAACACACACAGACACACAAACACACACCCACACACACACACACACACACACACACACACAAAATCAGGGCCGCCAACAGAAATCATGGGGCCCAGGACAAATAAAAGGAGCAGCCCCCCCCCCCCCCAATCCATAGCGCTCCTACAATGGAAAAACTAATTTTGAGGGGAGGGGGGCAGTGTGCCGCTGGCTGCAGGGGGGGAGGAGGGGTCGGTATGCCAGTGGTTGCAGGGGGGGGGGCAATGACTGGAGGTGGCTGACTGTGGCGGGGGCCCGTCGGCTGGCAGTACTGCGGGGGGGCAGAGGCTGGGGGGGAGGCGGCGGCAGGGGCCTGGCGGCGCTGTGGGGGGGGGGGGGGGGCAGTTGCTGGCGGTGGCTGACGGTGGCCCGGCGGCTGGCGTAGCTGGTGGGGAGGGTGGTGGTGGTGCTGGCCTGGCGGCTGACGGTGCTGTAGGGGGGGGCGGTGCCTGACAGTGGGGGGGGGCGGTGGCTGGCGGGACTGCAGGGGGCCTGACAGCAGGTCACAGCTGTAGTCGCCGGCCCTGCCCCGCCCCACTGCAGGCACTTGTCTGCCCCACGCTGGCTGCTCACGCGTGCGCCGGGCCTCCCTCTCACACCGGCGTGCCGGAAGCTTAGCCCAGCTTACTTCCGGTGCTGCCGTCAGAGAGACCAATTTTTTTTTTATAAATGAACTGGCCCTGGGCCTATGACCCACGAGGCCCAAGACGCCAACACGGCAGTCCCCCCACTGTTGGCGGACCTGCACACAAATCACACACGCACACACAGAATTCCACACAGGGCTGCCAACAGAGGGGGTCTGTCGGTGTTGGCGTCCCTGGCCCCGTGGGTCAGGGGGCCCGGCCACGGCCGAGCCAGTTAAGAAAAAATAAAAAAAACGCTGCACCCGGTGCCGGGTCTCTCGGCAGCGCCGGAAGTCAGCTGGGCTAAGCATCCGGCGCGGCGGCGTGAGAGGGAGGCCCGGCGCGCGCACAAGGAGCCATTGTGGGACTGACAGTTGCCTGCAGCGGGGCAGGGCCAGCAGCAACAGTCCCGCCACCGCCCCCCTCCCCCACCACCACACCCCTGCAGCCACTGGCAAACCGCCCCCCATGCAGCCACCGGCCCACCTCCACCCCCCTGCAGCCACCGGCCCCACCTGAGATCATACCCAAGGTAAGCCTGAATTTTATATGTATTGGGGGTGTATTTTATATTTGTATTGGGGGGTTGGGGTATTTTTTAGATGTATTGGGGGAAGTTGGTGTATATTTGTAGATGTATTGGGGGGGGAGTGGGGTATATTTGTAGATGTATTGGGGGAATTGGGGTATATTTGTAGATGTATTGGGGGAGTGGGTTATATTTGTAGATGTATTGGGGGAGTGGGGTATATTTGTAGATGTAGTGGGGGGGAGTGGGGTATATTTGTAGATGTAGTGGGGGGAGTGGGGTATATTTGTAGATGTATTGGGGGGGAGTAGGGTATATTTTTAGATGTATTAGGGTGGGGTGTATTTTTATATGTATTGGGGGGTTAAGTAAAAGTTATGCACTAAAAAAATATTTCCGTGGTAGGTGTGTTATGGGTTGTGGGGAGGGGGGACATGATTTCTGTTGGCGGCCCTGATCCCACACATACACACACACAATCACACTCACAATCTCACACACACAATCAATCACACACACAATCACACACAATCCCACCCACACACAATAACAATCACACAGAATCCCACATAATCACACAATCCCCCCCACACACACACACAATCCCCCCCCCCCACACACACACACAATCCCCCCTCTCCTTGCATCAGAATCTATCTGATTGGTTTACAGCCATCACATTTATTTATTTATAAAATGTTTTACCAGGAAGTAATACATTGAGAGTTACCTCTCGTTTTCAAGTATGTCCTGGGCATAGTTAATATGGCAAATAATACATGGTTACAAATACAGTTACATAAATGAACAGGGAATACATTATATACAATACATTGCATGCACAGTTAGAGAAGATGTATATTATAAGCGTATGTAACAGTTACAGACCAGATTAAAATGTGAGACAGCCTTAGTTTTGAAAGAACTTAAACTGTTGGTGGATGTGAGAGTCTCTGATAGGTTGTTCCAGTTTTGGGGTGCACGGTAAGAGAAGGAGGAGCGGCCGGATACTTTGTTGAGCCTTGGGACCATGAACAGTCTTTTGGAGTCAGTGAGTGAGACAGTCGCTGTAAAAATGAAATTCTACTGACTACAGAGATTCAGGTCGCTCCGTTGCGCCTACTATAAGCACATGCTACAGATTCAATGCATTTGTTTTGAAGCGACGTCGTGTCCCCGTCACTATAAGCGCGGCTTTAGTCATTCAGCTCTTAGTCATTTCCTTAATCTCTGCCGCGTTTTTCTTTGTTATTGTGTTAATACCATGCAAATTAAAATATTTGAAATTCCTATTGTGGACTTCATTAAAATGCAAAGACACATACCCATAAAGAAATGATGGTGTTTGTACAAGAACTAAAAAGCTCTTTCCACTCTGAGATGCAGAGCTTCAGCCGCAGCATCAGAAAGGAGATTGCGTCCATAGGAGACCACATTGTGGACTTGGAGGAGAAGGTGGATAACACCGCCCTTGCACAGGAGACTCAAACGCAAGATATTGAGGAATTAAAAACTCAAGTCAAAACTATTTTTGAAAAACTGGAGGATATGGAGAACCGGTCAAGACGCAATAACCTGCGGATCAGAGGTATCCAGAAGAAGTGGACAATGCCCAATTGGACGCATATCTCACTCGGCTTTTCATGTCCCTGTTACCCTAAACATCGGATGAAAAACTTCAGATGGACAGAGCCCATAGGCTTCCTAGACCGAAAGGCCTAGACCCAGCAAAGCCACGAGACGTGATCACACGCCTACACTATTTCCGTATTAAAGAGGAAATATTGAGAGCCGCTAGAACAACCCCAAAGATAGAGCAGGATAACGTTCCACTCCTCATCTTTCCGGACTTGGCTCAAATCACGCTGAATAAGCGGAGAATGTTCGCGCAGATCACCAACTCACTGCGGAACAATAAAATCCGCTATCTCTGGGTTTCCCCTGCAAAATATTGTTCACTTACCAAGAGACGATGTACATTCTACTCTCACCAGAAGAAGGTGAGGAAAAACTACGATCATTGGGTCTACTCGAACCAGAGGATCCGGAGGCCTCTCAAAAGCCTCGTCATTCACCTAAGACACAACGCCAGGCATGGGTGAAAACACCAACCTCTGGGCGAGCAAAGACCCAAACCACTTGAAGAACTAGAGCTGGATACTTACTTAACACCCATTTAAGATGGCAGACAAGCCAAAACGTGGCCTGGACTTAAGGCTCTAATCGAGACGTGGCCCACTTCAGTAACCCACCTAAAAACTAACCAACGGTTGCGGTACCTGGAACACATCGACCAACTCGATCAAGTCACAACGACCACGACAACCTTCACATCAAGAAGTTACCGAGTTTTTAGTTTCTACGTTTCTAGAATGTACAAGTCCCAAAATCTAGGTTATTTCCTTGTTCATTATGAAACTGTTCTCCCAAGTTACCCACAAGTTCGAGTCATTCAAAGTTTGATAACCAGTTTGAACTAACCCGAACACTTAAAGGGACTGACACACAATGTTTGTTTGGAACTGTTTTCTAGATAAAAGTGTATTTGTAATATAAGTCTATATGTTGCCTATAATAGAATTGATCTCCCAAAGTTCCGCTACCAATTCTCTATTACAGGTTAAAATATTAAAGGTTACGTTTTAGGTAACTTTTTCCATGTTATTTATCCCTCTCCTCCTGTAGACTACGAATGCAGAGTCTGCCAAACTATAGCTGCCAGTCAACCCTACTTAATGCTTCTAAAATTGAGAAAGGATATGTTGATGTAAACAGTTATAACGTTCAATGCCCCCCATTCTTGCTTTTATTTCCATGATGTGTAAGATCACACACACAACCCACCCAGTACTCTTTGGGGTGATTTTGTTTTCCCTTTTCGAAAGCTTAGCTCCTAAACAAAGGAGCACTGCGGCGTCGAGCCACTGGGCCACTGCCCGCCCCCCTCACGTTCATTTAACCTGTGAGTGTGAGAGACTCGCACCACGGGTCCCACTATGGCTGGTCCCCGCAAACAATGTTTGGAAGCCGGGGTCCTCGGTTTACCCCTCCCCTCCCTCTCTATCCCTCCCTCCTCCAAGTTTTGCAAGCATTTGCCACTACCATGTAATAATATGTATATCTCTTGTTGTATATGTTCTCATACCAGATCGTTTCCGAAGACGGATGTACCGACTCTTCAACTATATGTAAGTTATCACTCTGTTCATTTGTATTATAGAATCTTGAACCACCACCATGCCGATTAATATAATATCCCAAAACACCAAGGGCTTAAACACCCCCCGAAAGAGACGTATTGCCCTTTCGGAAGCCAAAAGACTGGCAGGAGATATAATCTTGCTACAAGAAACTCATTTGAAAAAGGAGGATCAGTCACTGATGTTCTGCAATGACTACCCCCTAGTCTACCACTCATCAGCTCCAACGAAAAAAAATGGCGTAGCTACACTTTTCCATAAAAATGTAAACTTCAAAGTAGATAAAATTAAAAGTGATCTTGCTGGGAGAATTCTAATCATTACAGGGTCACTGGGCTCCACTGATATAACAATAGTCAACACTTATGCCCTTAACGAAAATCAAGAATCCTTTTTCCAGGAACTAACAAATTTAATTCTCTCTGTCCAGAAAGGCCTTTTAATTTTAGCAAGAGATCTAAATGCAATTATGTACCCAAATCTAGACAAATCTCCCAGTCCCCCCCCCCCCCTCCACAAAAAATAGTTCCCTCTACTCGGGGACTTGTATCTATGACCAAGGATCTATTGTTGGTAGACTCCTGGAGATTAGTTAATAGCAATGTAAAGGATTTCTCCTTTTCCTCTCACCCCATAATAGCTATTCTCGAATCGACTATATTCTAATAGACCAACAAATTAGTGATAATATTTCCTCAGCAGTAATTGCCCCCTCTGCTTGGTCGGACCACTCTACGCTTATAACCAAATTGGCTGGCCTCACTTCCAAAATTAAAACACGGTCGTGGTCCTTGAATGAATCCCTACTACTGAACCCACAAAATCTCCAACTAATAGAAAAAGAACTGGCCCAATACTTTGAATTAAACAATACCCCAGAGGTTTCCTCTTTTACCCTTTGGGAGGCCCACAAATCAGTGATAAGAGGCAAACTGATTGCCCTGGCTTCTCAGGAAAAAAAAGAAAAAACAAAACAAATTGAAACACTAACACAAAAACTATCAGAACTAGAATTTATTCATAAATCAAACCCATCTCGAAAAAACTACAGGCAGATAATCTCAGTGAGGGGCGAACTAAACCTTTTGCTGGTGTCAAACGCAGAAAGAGCTATAAGATGGTCCCAACAGAAATATTATGAAAAAAGTAATAAAGCAGATAGAATGCTGGCACGCAAATTAAAGCAAAAACAAGCTAAAGCTAAAATTCATAACATCCACACTAAAAATGGCTCAGTATCCCACAATCCCAAAATTATAAGCGACGCATTTAAGGATTATTACACATCCCTATACAACCTACCAGGCCCAATGGGAGACTCGGCTAAAAACAAAAGAGCAATAAAGATTTGAAATTATCTAGCAGAATGCTGACTCCCCACTCTAGACCCGAACGATATCATAAACCTCGAAAAATCTATAGAGCCCCTGGAAATTATGGACGCCATAAAATCCCTGAAAATTGGGAAGGCCCCTGGTCCGGATGGATTTTCTAATCTTTATTACAATAAATATTCCGCAATGCTCCTCCCATTTCTTATCAAAGTATTTAATGAGATGCTACTAGGCCTTCCCCCTCCTAGGGATATGCTTTGCGCTACCATAGTGGTAATCCCAAAAGAGCGGAAAGATCCTCTGCTGTGCTCTAGCTACAGACCTATCTCATTGTTAAATACTGATCTAAAACTTTATGCAAAGATCTTAGCCAACAGATTAAATAATATCCTCCCTAAACTGGTTCATCCGGACCAGGTGGGATTCGTCCTGGGCAGACAAGCCCTTGACAACACTAGGAGGACAGTGAATCTAATACACGTAGCACAAAACACAAAGTGCCCATCTCTTTTACTCTCTTTAGACGCAGAAAAAGCGTTCGATCGATTAGACTGGCAGTTTATGTCAGCTACGCTTTCGCAGATGGGATTCACAGCCAAAATACTAAATAGCATAAACACACTATAATCCACACCAACGGCCATGGTGAGGACGAACAACTCCCTATCTGATCCCTTTTCAATATCAAATGGAACTAGACAGGGTTGTCCGCTCTCACCTCTGTTTGCCTTAGCCATAGAACCATTAGCATGCCGGATAAGGATGAACCCCAATATTGCGTGTATTCCTGTTGGTCAGGAAGAATTCAAAATAGCTCTTTTTGCGGATGATATACTATTGACGGTCTCAAAACCTCTTACATCCCTCCCTAACCTTTCTCATGATCTATCAGAATTCGGCTCCCTTTCAGGATATAAAATGAATCATTCCAAATCCATGGCCCTTAGTTTAAATCTCCCTAAAGAATTAGTAAAATTACTCCAACTAAATTTCGACTTTAAATGGAACTCGCACCATATTAAATATCTAGGGGTCCAATTAAAAAAAAGATTACCCGACTTTATACAACGCAAATTTTAAACCCTTTTTCGACCAGATAGCTAAGGATTTAACCACTTGGAATCCATATATAATATCCTGGTTTGGGAGAAGAACTACCATTAAAATGAATATTTTACCTAGACTCCTCTATCTCTTCCAAACTATCCCGGTTAAAATTTGTCAGAAAGACCTAAATAATATACAGAAGAAGATTTTGAAGTTTGTCTGGCAAAATAGGCGACCCAGAGTTCGTAAAGATATTCTCTATAAATCCAAATCAGAAGGAGGCTTAGCTCTCCCGAACTTACAAAACTACTATAGATCCGCACAGCTAGGGCAACTCATTAGCTGGCACTCAAACCCAACCGAGAGGAGGTGGGTTGAGATAGAGGACCTAGTTTGTTCCCCATGTAAAATAAAAAATCTTCTCTGGCTCAACAAAAAGTCTAGACCATCTGAGATCTACAAGAACCCGGTGATATCCTTTGCCTGTAATCTCTGGGACTCCCTCAAAACCAAGTTCCAACTAACCGATTCTCCTCCCCTTATGCAACCACTATTCTCGGACCCCTCCCTTCCTTTTTACACAGGAAACCCGCACTCCCATACCTGGATTCAAAAAGGACTCACAAGAGTCAAGGATATCCTCACCCAAGGGAAAGTCCCCCCATTCGCATCGCTACAAACAAACCATGATATACCCTCCTCCGAATTCTTCAGATTTCTCCAGGTTAGGCACTATATCCAATCAATATATAAGCCAAGTCAACCCCATGCTTTAACTTTGTATGAGGACTGGTGTCTACACCAACCCCACACAAAGGGCATCATCTCCAGAATATATCACAGTTTATCCTCTATCAAGAACAACCAAACCCCCGATAAATATATGGTTTCCTGGGAAAGGGATCTTAACAACTGTATAGATCTCGATACCTGGACAGACATCTGGGAAGCTGCTTCCAAAAATTCATCATGCGTTGTAATTAAGGAGAATATTTACAAGTTAATATTCAGATGGAATATGACTCCTGCCAGGCTGCACTCTTTTCTCCCAGGCATTTCCCCTTGTAACGACCGGGGAGTCACGCCGCCCTCGGCGTGCTCCCCACTTACCCGCGGTTCCGCCGGGCTGTCCCGCGCTTCGCTGTGATTCTTCCTCCAGGACGCCGATCACCAATTTTGCCCAGGCGCGCGCGCGTCAGCGCTCCCCTTCTAGTGTCGGGTCTGGGCGTGTGCCCGGTCACACGCCCGCAGGTGCGGCCACACGGAGGTGCTCCAGTCTCTTGGGCCGAGTTTGCTCTTAACTCCCTTCGCAATGACTCCACTCAAGAATCTCCCTTCTTTATAAATTGTGGCTTTCATCCTTCCCATTTACCCTTCTCCCCTCTATCCTCAGGAGTACCAGCGGTTGACAAGCGCATCTCCCGGCTGAAAGACTTATGGAGGAGGATTCAGAAGAATTTAAAGGTGGCCACAGGGAGACAGAAACTCCAGGCAGACCGCCTTCGACGCCAGGTCCCGGAGTTCGCTCCAGGAGACAGGGATTGGCTTTCTTCCAGGAATATACGACTAAAGATTCCTACCATGAAGCTAGCACCCAAGTTCCTCGGTCCCTTTCCCGTGGTTAGGAGGATTAATCCTGTGGCTTATCGTCTGCGCCTTCCACCCTCGATGAAGATTCCTTCAGTCTTCCATGTATCTTTGCTTAACCCAGCATTTCAGAGTCCTCGCTTTTCTAAGACCACTTCTCCTCCACTTCCTCTTCTGATCCAAGGTCAACAGGACTACTCGGTCCAGTCTATCCTGGATTCTAGGATTTCCAGAGGAGGAGTACAATACCTGGTCCACTGGAGGGGGTTCGGACCAGAGGAACGTTCATGGATTCCCCACCGGGATCTCCATGCACCTCGACTCGTCCAGGCTTTCCATCGTAGGAATCCCTCCAAGCCATGTCATGGACGCCCAGAGGTCGCCCCTGAAGGGGGGGGTACTGTAACGACCGGGGAGTCACGCCACCCTCGGCATGCTCCCCACTTACCCGCGGTTCCGCCGGGCTCTCCCGCGCCTCGCAGTGATTCTTCCTCCAGGATGCCGATCGCCATCTTGCCCAGGCGCGCGCGCGTCAGCGCTCCCCTTCTAGTGCCGGGTCTGGCCGTGTGCCCGGTCACGCGCCCGCAGGTGCGGCCACACGGAGGCTCGGCCACACGGAGGCGCTCCAGCCTCTTAAAGGCACATCTCCTCTTTTTAATGCTGCAATCAAATGTTCCCTTTCCTCTAGTCCCTCCTCCAGGAGCTCCTCTGGACCTATCACTGTCTCAGCCTGGCCCATTCACATACCCCCAACTTGCTACTCTGCCATTGGACCCTCTTGCCTATATATACCCTGCAACTTCATTAACTCGTCGGCTGAGCATAGAACCAGTTGTTCTCATCACTCTCTGCCTCCCTAGTCCTGTCTTGTCCTGTCTTGTTTTGCAGTCTTCCTCGTGTACCAAACCGGCTTCCTCTACGACTATCCGCACCTCTGGCATCCCAAACTTGGCATACGGCAATACGACTCTCCGCACCACTGGCACCCCGAACCCGGCAAACGGTAAACGATTACGTCCCTCTCTCTAACCCCGGACTTGGCGAACAGCACCCTCTACCATCCGTACCTCTCCTGCCCCGTCTCGGACTCCCAGACCACTCTACTCTCAAGACGTGCCCTCATGGCTGTGGGTGGCGTAATATCCTATCCCACCTCAGCACCGCGGTCCCGCCTCGTTTGTGGTGAGCTCGTCCTGACACCCCTCTGTGCTGGCGCGGTTGTGGTGACGTGGGGAATATACTGCGCATATTCTGGTCATGCCCCAAAATCCAACAAACATGGACGGAAGTGTTCACCTTAATACACAAGATACTAGAAATCTCTGTCCCACACGAGCCAGTATATATATTACTAGGAAAACCAATGGCTAATATCGCCAAAAAAAAAGCTAGAGTAATATCCCAAATTTTAAACGCTACACGGTGTACAATTGCCAAAAACTGGAAACAACCGCCCCCCCCCCATCCTTAAATTAAATAAACAACAAAATTTGGCATATAGTCTATATGGAAAAACTCTCAGCCTATCTGAACGGCTCTACCTCGCAATTCTCTGATATTTGGGCTCCTTGGTTCCGTCATGCAGGTATATCCCCATATATAGACTAGAATACTTTGAACAGAGTGATACATGTGATATTTAAATTGTTGAATACTGTACGATATTGGTACAAATGCTACCCCTTTCCCCCCCGATCTCCCTCTTCTCCACTGTTCCACAACCAGTTTATTTGTATTACTGTATCCCCCTTTTTTTTGTGTAGTATGTTATGCTTACCTCATTTTGTATGTTTAAAAATGCTCAATAAAAATGTAAGTAATAAAAAAAAATGCAAAGATACAGGTAATATGCTCTTACGGTCAGGACCGCATTCAGCGCTGCACAAAAAAACAAAATGTAATCTCCCCTAAAAGATGAGCATAGAGCCCATGACATAGCCCCCAGATTACAGGTGCACCGATGAGTATTCTAAAACTTGCCTTGGAAAATCTGGGGCTATCACCAACAAGACCCAGGTACATGTTGGGTACATGCTGCAACATATCAGTAACATTTCTGCAGAAAGACTGATGGCCCATCGGATTAACACAGCAGGGGTCTCTGGCAGTCCCATTCCATTTGAATGATTGCCCCAGATTTTCCAAGGCATGTTTTAGAATACTCGTTGGCGCACCTGTACATAGGTAGGGTGACCAGATGTCCCAGTTTATCCAGGATAGTCCCAGTTTTTAGGGTTATTTCCCGACTTTTTGGGGTGCTGTCCCGGTTTTTGAATTCTGCTGGCCGCACATGCGCGATTGGCACTTCTCGGCTGCTCATGCACAATCGACGTTTGGTCACTCATGCGCGACCGGCAAGCTCCAATCGTGCGTGCACGTCAGTGACCAGAAAACACTGATTGCGCATGCACGGTCGGCAAGTGCCGATCATGCATGCAGTGGTCGGCAAGCATTCTTCTGCATGCGCAGTTGGCAAGTGCTGACTGTGCAAGCGTGCCATTTGTCCCGCTTTTTGCCGGGACAAATATGGCCACCCTAATCACCTAATCTTGCAACCATGAAGTGCCAGAACCCATGCCATGGCGGCTACAGTACAAAGTACTAGTGACCACACCTCATAATATCTCTCAGTAGACACCAGAGGAACCCCAAGTTGTCTCTGCATCATTGTTTATTTACTGTATTTACAGATGTGGCAGGCATTATTACAACCGTTAATGCGATGTAATGCACAAAATCATACGTTAAATAATACATTTGTTATCTCCTTAACCATTGTTTTCAATAGCACCATTGTTAAATAACGTGCCCATGTAAATGCAATGCATCATATTAAAGGGTGCAGTAATGTCTGCTACATCTGTATATTAGAAAACAGTATGTCAAAATCAGTTTAAAATTACTTTGGGACCACCTCTCTCTTAGATAAAAAAAAAAATATTAACTATTAACAAGTAGCCCTTGTACCCCTGGGGTACTGCAACTACCTGTGCTGCTGTCACCTGTTCGGCTAACAAGAAGCCTGAGCCTCCGCCACTGGGAGCCTGGGGTGTACTTATACACGGTGCAGTGCCTCCACGGGCGAGGGATCCCAACATGGTGGGAGTGTTCCTCACCAGAAGGGGTGAGTATCAGGGGGGGTGGTATATATTTTGACTGTTTTCATGTGTTTGGTAGCCTTCACCTTGAGAAAGGCAGTATTTGACTGCCGAAACGTTGGACTTTATGGCATATTAAACCTCCTTTTGAGTAAGACCGTGTGCCTGCTTCTTCTTCTTTGTACCCTCACCAGAACCAACATACACAGTAAATACACTCACAGTTGAAAAAGAAGAGTATTTACTAAGCACAATAATAATAACCTTTTTACATAGACATCATTGCATCATTCATCATGGTACCACCCCACGTGTCAATCATTGCAATACCCTCAGTTCTTTCTGTAGCAATGTGCTTGGGCACTTAACCACTGAGTGTCCACAAACAATAGTGTACGTGTGAGGGATAGCGCTTCCCTGTGTTGGGGCCCGGTGGTGCACTTAATATACCTCCCTGGTCATAGTCCTGACCATGATAATCATCAGTAATCAGCAACTCTGCAGCGTGGTCCAGCTGCGTGACGCACTGCTCCTTGCAGTAATGATTCCACCGTCTGACTGCTCTGGGAAGGGATCCCCAGCCGGATGATCCTTGGAGGACAGTCTCTACTATTGAGTCCAGATATCCTTTCAGCTATTAAGCTGCACTGGCATTCAGGCACTGTCCTGCAGCATATCTCTCTCTCTATTGATATAGTGAAAGAGTCCCTATCTTAAGGCCTTTCCCTGTATCATACCCTGTAGATTCTCTACCGTGTCTCAAGGGACTAACTGGGCCCTGGGGGTATACAATACAGAAAAATACCAGGATTAGCGCCTAGGTGTAGATGTACAAATGATGATACAATAATCAATGGAACAGTGACACCCAATGGTGGCAAGCGATAAAACGGAAAAATCAAATGCCCACCCAACCTCTCTGCCTATTACTGTCTATTTTAACTGCTGCATTGTATGTGTGCACTTGTGAAGTGCTTTTATTTGATTAAATTTTCGTACAGACTGCGCTATGGTGTTTTTCCGTTTCCTGTCATAGTGCACCCTATCTTTCCATCCTGCTATTCAGAGGGTCCTCCACGTGGGACCACTGTTCCTGCACACTTTTAGTGTGATATGCTAGACTCACTGTTATACATGTGGGTAGAATGTGTGCGGATTACTGCATTTGAACTGCTGACTTTGTATTACAGTGCTGTACTATTTTTTTCCAATTTTTTCTCTTGCATATGTGGTTACCCGCTCCCTTACTACATCCATCCCTGGGGGTATACCTCTGACATAGTCCTTGGAGCACAGCTCCGTGGACACTACCTGCTCCCTCAGGATCCAGGTCTTGACTCTCCGTTTCCTGTCCCAGCAGGCAGTACTCTTTCCTCCCTTCAGAAGCAATCCAGCCATTCCATTGGCTATCGTACATCACCTGGCAGCGTCTCCCTAAGCATCATGGGAGTTGTAGTCTCTCTGCTGCACACTTAACATTAAGACCGCGTGCGCATAGTAGACAGCGCCTGCATGACTCCAACGGCCGCCACAGGGTGCCCTTCGCATGCCTGAACCAGCAAGGACCCCTATCTTACAAACTGCACTCCTGAGCGTGCGCACGCACAACATGGCGTCGCCCTGCCAGCAACATCCCCATATGTGCGGGAGAGGAGAGGGAAAACAGGAGAGCGGGGGGGGGGGGGGGGGGGGGGGGGGACCGGAGTGGACCTGGCTACATAAACAAACAGAAATTGGCTGAATTTCTTCTTTTCTAAAAGCAGACACATTTTGAAAAGGCATATTACATACTGCATTGCAAAGTTTGAACAAAATTATATTTTTTTGCATAATAAGTTATTTTCCGCTTTGGGAACCCCCATGTTCTTGAGATACTTCCCATTTAAGTTACCAGGTTTAAATCTCCCTCCGGGGGGGGGGGGGTGGTAGCAGGGGAGGAATGGCAGCCAAATCGCAAGCCAAAAGGAAGGTCAAGGTCATCGATTGCGGCTTCCTATTGTATGGTCATTAAAATCACCTTTTAACAGGAACGTAATGGCAGTAGCTTAACCGTTAAGTATTTTGAGAACTAGGGGGCCAGGAGCCAAACACAGTTCAGCTCTGAATGACCCTCCATATTCCATCTAGTTAGGTAGGACTACTGCTTTAATTTTAGCTTATTAATTAGACGGGGCCAAAAGCTACACCACAAAACTGACAGAAATTGTTGTTTAAAGATTATGTTGCAAAAATGTGAAACATTCTTTGGCCACGCACATGGTAACTAACCCACGGCAGTGAAAATATTAAATATTTAAAATTCACTATATGCTAAACCAGTTTTGAAAGGAAAACACTGCGGGTGGTCCCTTTTATCAAAATAAGAGTAGAAAGAAAATCATGTATAAACAGGACTGAACCTTTGATTAAATACAGGATTTGTTTAGTGATTTCATATGTTTAGTCAAATTGAATGAAAATAACAGTCTGGGCACATAAAAGTCATACATCAAAAGCCTGTGCAATAAAGATTATTATGCATCTGCACTGTACCGTATAGACATATATAGCAGGCTATAAAAAATAATGAACAATGTATTATTCCTTGTGCTTTTGTTTTTTAGCCACAAGACACAATGAATATGTAGTATTAAGAAGTGAGAGAAAAAAGGAAATGGGATGGTTTGTGCATACACTACAAAAGGACAAAAAGAGACTGCACTCAGAAATTAATTTAGTTGCAAAAAATATATTAGAAAGATTACAATTTAAAAAAGCAAAAAAATCTAAATCGTAAAAGAAAAACGTAGGGCATAAACAGAAAATAGAAAACCATACAAAGGATAATCACACAGAAAAATATAGTCACTGTGATGGTGAGGGGGTAACCAGGCTATTAATAAAAGGTCAAGCACTGTTTTGGTTACCCCTGACCCGAGTACAAGGGTTCAAGAGAGTCAGCTCTTGAATCCAGTAACTGTGTATTAATAACCTGTAATTTACGACAATAAAGATTTTCTGTGTTTTTACCTTTCATGGGATGCCAGCGAGCAGGGAGTGCTAGGGCATGATTTTCAAGGGGGGTTTTGTGGAGAGATTGTTGTCCAGAATAGTTGGGGTCCAGAATTGTCAGTTCCCCTAAAAATGTACCCAGGAATCATGCCTGATTCTCGGATACATGTAAACACATTGTCCCGGCAATATCTCCCCTTGAAAACGCTCGAGTGCCTTAACGCTAGGGTTCCCTGCTTCAGCATAGCCCAGAAAGGTAAATGGGGCAAAGGGATGAAAAGTGTGACTAGCTATAAGGGGGTCCCTAGGTTAAGGGGGATACCCCCAGTTAATGCCCAGGCAGCTCAGAACCTGTATCGGGGTTCTTGGGTGCTCCAACTGTGGATAAAGTTGTGAGGAGACTCTCAGAGTTCAGTCCAAGTCCAGTAGATAGTGTGTGGGGAATAAGAACTGATAGAAATAAAAGTGAATCTTTCTATTCCATTACCCAAAGACTTAGACAGGTATACAGATATATTTTATTTAATACTGTAATAGTGCTGGTATGTACTGTTGCTGGTATGTACCGATGCCCACACAGACTGCCAGGGCTAAGAAGTTGGTGCCATTAAATCTAATGGACATCGGAGTTCAAAGAAGCCATAGGATGCCAGAGGTGTGAAAGCCATTTGGGTAGCAGGGAAGGGCTCAAGTACCCACGTTCTGGGAACAATAGCAGTCGTCCGGGCTGCCATTTATTTTGCCAGGCCTGGAGGACCCTGACCCAGCAGTTGGCATGAGATTGCCACCTCCAACCCTGGCTATCTTGCGCATGTCCCTTGGCAATTTCAGATTCTCCACTGACCTGACTTTCTAGACCAGCTTGGCTCTAATTGGCTACTGAGAAAGTTCCCACACGCTGATTGGCTGTAGTATTTTGTGAATGAAATTCCAAATACTATAAGAAACGTCTGAGCCAATCAGGTTTGAGATTTCCAACAGCAGAAGTGTGGGCGAGCTTTCAAAGATGCTCATGCGCGAATAGCAGAGCAACCGGCTTCGATTTTCAAGCTGCAAAGTCTGTCCACCAGAGACTAAGTCCCGTTTTTAGCGCCCAAGTTCTAATAATTGAACGTAGCAGTCGTGGCTGAAACTACAATTTTAGTTCCAGGAGTTTTAGTACTATCCCCCGGTTAAAAAGAGTCCAAATTCTCAGAAGAGAAGGGAGCGGTGGCGTGTGGAACTTCACGCCGATTTGGGAACCGGAGGATTTCGGGCTAAGCCCCGTTCAGGGGGAAAATGTTATTTAGAGTTCCCTGCACCTAGAACAGTTCAGTTTTCTACCCCCAGAACCCAGTAAGTGTGCTTTTCGTCTGTATTTTGTGTTTCATTCAATTTCTGTGAATAAACAGCAATTTATTTAATTATCTTGTTTTGCTCAATGAATGATCCTGGTAAAGGTGTACAATCAACCTGGTCTTCCGTGACAGTCACAACACATTCCTTGGGTCAGGCTATGGCATATGATTCCGGGTACATCAGACACCGCCGCAGGATTTCCAGTTCGTTTGCTGCTTGAAGCAACTGTTAAAGTACCGGGATAGTTTCAAGTCCTCCTGAAAAGAAATGGGATGGCATCTCACCCCACTTCAAGCACTGCATGTACAATAATACAGGATCAGGGACTTGAGTTGGAAAGGGTTGTTCAAATGTAATTAGTCAATATCTACTTACCAACTCATAGTTCACTTGCAGAAAACATGGAGTCACCACCTTAACAAGGCGAAAAAATAAATTAGATATGTTCTCATTATTTTCTTTCTACTTTAGCAGAATTGCTTGATTTCTACAGTAAATCTTGAGGTTTAATGAGAGAAAATATTTTGTAAATCATTTTTGACTAATCACTGACAAACTGTAGCATGCATTTACCAGCTGTTTTATGACCCAATTATTTGTTAGACTAATACGTTAATATCCAATGTAATTGTGTTATATTGCTTAAACTTCCTTCCTTAAACAAAGGAAACCTACTAAAACCAAGTAAAAGAAAAAATACTCTAATATTATGGATTAGTTTTTAAATAAATCACATAAAACAGATATAGTAAAGTCTATTAATGTAGCTATAATATCCCCAAAGGGTAACTCTTTAAATACTATAAATGTACAGAGGTAGAAATATGCCACTGCTAAAAATAATACTTTTGGCTAGTCTATTTGTTTGCTCCCCCCCCCCCCCCCACACCCCACTTCTATTACATTGATTTAATGGACTTACAGCTCGTTCCCAACGAATGGATCATGTTACCAATTCTCCCCTTTTTGAAAAGTAGGCTATGTAACATAATACACTCATACTATTTATTCAAAAATAAGTTGGCCTTATGCGAACAATCAGCCTCAACTCCAAACCCACTGGCCCCAGAACAGTCAGGATCTGGAATCAATCCATAGCACCTCTTTCTGAACAGAAACAGATGTTTACTGAGGCTGTCTAGCCTGCTTGCTTTGGAGCAGTATGTGTGTACATATATACATACATACATACATATACACACACAGTACAGTCTAGATACACAAGTTTGTGACCTTTGTTTGTTTTTTTATTTTTTTTAACCTCAACAAGAAACTACATATTGTGGTTATTACATTATTAGTGATGGGGCTGGAATAGTAGCGGTGAGTAAATAAATACATGCTTTCACTACCACATACCAATATTTAAGGCTGAATTATTTATTACAGTTTAGATATTAAAAACATTTTTATTTGCTTGTGGTTTTGGAACTTTTTCCCTACACAAACATCACAGTATATATACAGGACTGGAAATATACACTGGAAATTCTCTAGCCAGCCAGAAGAACTAGCCACAGAAAGGATATTAAAACCCACAAAAAGGGTTTTCAATAATTATAAACATATTTGAAGACATATTCCATGGTATTTTCTTGTGTGATGTTTTCTTAGTTTCTTCCTCAACACGTGAATGATGGTGTTTGTAAATAAATGTGCTATATCAGGGGGGCGCAAACTTTTTTCCCTGTGCCCCCCTGCCGGATGTCCTCCTCTCCGCGCGCCCCCTCCCTCCTCCTTATCTTGATTCCCGCCGTCTGGGCGTCATGACGTCACATTGCCATAGCAACATGACGTCACATGACCCCGCAGCGTCATTTGACGCCGCGTCTCAAGATGCCGGCTGAATCAAGGTAAGTATTGTTTACAGAGGCTCTGCAGCTCCCCCAATACTTAATTTAAGTGCCTTCGGGAAGCACGCTGGGCCTCTGTAAACCATGCGCCCCCCGCCGGTAATCTCGCACCCCCCACTTTGCGCACCGCTGTGCTATATTCTCGATCATGTGTACTGTTCTGCCTTCTCCCAAGCTGACACTTCTTCACCAACTTTGGGATAGATTTAATAGGCTCAGAGGTATCGGGACACCATACCTCGATCATGCATTAACTGGCATTTAAGTCGTGAATCCCCCTGGTTTCTTTCGTTACCCAAATATTCCTTTCCTCAAGCTCCCACCATAATATCTAAACATCTAGCACCATGTCTACCATTCTACTTAATTTTCCCAAACTTCTCCAGATCCTCCCTCTTTGAACATACAGTATACATTTATTCCCAATTGTTCCCTAATCTCACTCCTTTACTTTAAGGTTAACTCTTACAAAATATACTTAAACTGCTGGTGCCAATGTGCTTCAAAGGCTATTGAGCAGTATTATTACATTTCTCCCAATGCACTGCGCATACACACACACACACACATCCAATTTGTACAAAAAGTGATTTCCCGAAATAATGCATATGATCTACTACTCCGTTTAGGATTTGTAGATTATGAAAAAGCTTTTGATTCTGTTTACACCTCAGGTTCTAAATGCATTAAGATGAAAATGTTTTGAAGAAGCGTCAACTGATATTGTATAGAACAATTACGAGAATGCCACATCAAACATTAGATTACATGAAAATACAAACAAGATGAGGATCAGCAGGGGAGTGCGACAGGGCAACACTATGTTACCAAAGCTTTCCACAGCAACACTTGAAGACATTGCATTGGAAAGAAAAATGAATCAAAATCAAAAAGGTGAATACTTGAGTCATGTACGATTTGCAGGTGACATTGTTATTTTTGCCAAAGGTCCAGAAGACCTTCAGAATTTTTTTTTTTAAATCAGACATCTTTCCAAAGCAAGTAGAAATGTATGTCTCCACATAAATCTGTGCAAGACCAAAGTGATGTTCAACAATCAATCAATCTCCTACAGATCCTCAGATCCCATCTCCTACAGATCCCCAGAGTTGTGGGGAGGAACCTCTGGAGGAGAACTTCTCTCAACTTCTCCCTGACAGATTCCAGTCTCAGGCAAGAAGTTTAGTGAATCACTGGGATACTTTATTTCTCTGCAGCCTGGCACACTGCCCATCAGATACCGCAGACACTTAGCAACCCATCAGGTCTTCACCACAGGATGTCCCTGGACCTCACTCCCAGCCACTGGCCACCAGGAGCGGTCCCAGCTCTTCCCTTATCCCCTGATGGAATAAGACAAAATGGTTTCTTCCGCTCCACTAAGGGAGGGCCTCAAACTGCGAGAGCCCTGACAGCTTGGTTAGGGTAAACCTGTCTCTCTCAATGGTAGAGATAACTGATCTAAATCAGGAAGTACAGCTGATTAAGTCAGTTCCAGTAAGAACCAGCCCCCTGTCCCTGATGGGCCAGCAAGCCTGATTCTCTGACTCACTGAGCTGCAAGTGTGTGGGGAAAACCCATGATTACTCCTGGAAACCTGCCCTTACCAGGGATTGCTGCCAGAAGGAGGGCAGACTAGTAGCCCAACCCAGACAGGGCTACAGCTCCATTAAGCAGGTGTGCTTTAAAGGTGGATAGAGAGGGTGCTAGTCGGATATTGAGGAGAAGGGCATTCCAGAGGTGGTGGGCAGTCAGTGAGAAAGGTTTAAGGTGGAAGAGAGCTTTAGGTACAAAAGGGGTAGAGAGAAGACATCCTTGAGCAGAACGCATGAGTCGGGATAGTGTATAGCGAGAAATTATGGCTGATATGTAAGGAGGAGCAGAAGAGTGCAAAGCTTTAAAAGTGAGGAGCAGAATGGAATGTGTGATACAGGATTTGATAGGAAGCCAGAAGAAGGAAGCCAGGAGACGCATAGACAGATTTAGGAAAGAGTAGAGATTCTGGCTGCAGCGCTTAGGATAGATTGTAGAGGAGACAGGTGAGAGGCAGGAAGGCCGGACAGCAGGATGTTACAGTAATCGAGACGGGAAAGAATGAGGGCCTGTGTGAGCATTTTAGCAGTCGAGCAACATAGGAAAGGATGTATGTTTGTATTATTGTGGAGGAAAAAAACGACGGGTTATAGCTACCTTTTGAATGTGAGAGGAGAATGTGAGAGAGGAGACACTGTTACGAGGAAATTATAATCATTTTTGCTTTATAAAATAACTTGAGTGAGTAATGGAAATGTTCTTAGAAGCGCTACAGGTTGTGATTTTCTTTTTCAGGAGTTGCAAGTAGAGATTTAAGGACCTATTCATTAAAATCATGTTGCTAATGCAAAATCAACAAAAACGACATGAAATTTGCCGCAATTAAAATATGGCTTTTTCTGTGTTCATTAAGAATTATCAATGTAAAATTCAGAAAGACAGTCAATTAACTTATGTATCTCTAAAAAAGTACTCTATGTGGGGAGACACACCTGATATACCTGGGAAATATGTTCATTTAAATCAGCTTAATGATAGCCTATGAATATATAACGTTTTGAGTGTCTCATTTCCATAGTGCACAGAACTGCATAGCCAGAAAAAAAACCAAAGCCCAAATGGCCCTTTTCACAGAGTTGCATTAGTGATGTACCGCGTACCAGGAATTTACCCGGTACCTGGCAACTGAGAAGTGGGTCTAACGCCGGGTTTTGGTAGCTGAAAAATACATCATCACTTACCTGCTGTCAGCGACGGAAGGCGAGGAAGACGGCAGCGACATCTAGGAATGTCAGCAGCGGTCCTGTGGTGGTGGCAGCATCAGAAGTGTATGTTCAGCCAGCGTGGGAGAAATAGGAATCCATAGCAGTGTGAGCTGGGGAACCATGTGACTGGAGAAGGAGCAGAAGTGTTCCTATTGGACAGCCGGCTGTCCAATAGGCACGCTTCTGCTCCTGCTCCGGTCACGTGGTTCCCCAGCTCACACTGCTATGGATTCCTGCAGCTCCCGCTCCGGCTGAACACACACTGCTGATGCTGCCACCGCCACAGGACCGCTGCTGACCTTCCTAGATGTCACCGCCGTCTTCCTCCAGCCCCAGGTAAGTGCCAACCGGGTAACCGGCCGGGTAGATCATTTAATTTTGGCCGGATACCCGTTACCCTTTTTAGGTACCAATGGAAAAGGATTTTATAAATATTTTCTTTCGTGGTCGTGCAAATTGAAGTTTTGGCTGCTGATTCCCAAACAACCTCCCAGTCCTCCCTATCTATTTCTATACCGAGGTCTTCAGCCCATTTTAACATGTAATTATGGTTTTGAGGGGTTGATTTCGATGTCAGTCCCGTGTATATCCTCGAGATCAGTCCCTTCTGGTAGACCAGAAAAAAATGGAGAGTGAACTCCTAAGATCCATATGCTAAACAATCATATGTTGTAGTATGCAATCACTGTCCAGGTAGAGCTAAGGATTGGAGTCTCCAAGCAGGTATAAGGTATAAAGTGCATATAGTATAAGCGTGGGGTGGTTATATTAGTATGAAAAAACCAGTCGGAGGTTAATGAGCAAATGTGGACAAGGGGCACAGGAAAATGTGACCACCGTCTTACCAACTGTGACCCATATAAGTCCCAATAATGCTAACCTTACCGACTGGTATCAAATACCACCCCTTCCAGCCAGGTAGAGAACTGAAGACGTGCCCCGTGATGAACCATGAACAGCTATCGGGTATGCCGTGGCTGGAGAAATCACGTGTATGGCGTTCCTGAGGGAGACGCCGGCTGAAGGTACCGCTGCTCCACTGTAGGCTTGCGAGCCCACCCCTCACCTCTCCGGTGTGCTTGGTATGGGAGCTGTGCCTCTGCAAACGGCTGCGCTGGTCTGGGAGCCCACGTGATGGTGCGTGCGCACGCACAGATCGTCCTGGGGCCGCACCGAGAAGCAATCAGCTGTGCTGAGACCGGGGATCGGTGTGCGGTGTCCTCCGGCGTCTAACAACTGGATACCGCCCTCCGTGGATGAATATCACCTGCTGCAAATGGAGACTCCTGTGTGCTCCATTCAAAAAACGTAGCATAGAATGTAGAAAGGAAGGAATGGTCACTACTTCCTAGAGCACCAAACACAAGCGTAGTGAATTAAAAGTTCTTTATTGCAAAAAGCTGGACATCATGAAAAAAGCTCTGACGCGTTTCATCCCGTGCACTTTGATAAGTCCCTTGCACAGGATGAAACGCGTCAGAGCTTTTTTCATGATGACCAGCTTTTTGCAATAAAGAACTTTTAATCCACTACGCTTGTGTTTGGTGTCTCTAGGAGTACATTCCTTCCTTTCTACCTTCTAGTAGACCCCTATTTTGCATAACTTCTCAAATTTAGTTAACTCCGGAAAACTCTTGTTCTGCGAAACTGATAGCAAAAAATGCCTAATCTGTAAGAACCCAAAAATAAAAACATTTTAAACAATTTACCGTAATTTTCTTTTTCTGGAACCATGGCAGGGGGGCACCTTTGGGTTAATCCCTCCTCAGTCTAGGTAGGACAGGAAATTGACACTTGCATGTAGGCCATAAAAGGCCCCTCCCTCTACCTGCACCTTAGTCTTAGGATTCTCCCATAGCTGAAAAATATAACTGATAGGCATTAGACATACATAGTTACCCTCCCTATGTGTCCACTGCCATGGTTCCAGGAAAAGAAAATTACGGTAAGTTGTTTTAAATGTTCTTCTTTCCTGATCACCCTGGCAGTGGGCACCTTTGGGACATATCCCAGCAGTGACAAATTAGGGAGGGATACATAAAGAATAAACCACCAGTCAATATATCTGCCCTGGTGTTGCCTGAGCTTTGAATGCCCATGACGTAGACATAGCCCTTGTAGAATGAGCTTTAATGTTCAAAGGTTTATCTTGTCCTTTGGTCTCATAAGATTTTTTAATACATGCCACTATCCATTGGGAAATTGTTGTCTTAGATGCTGCTTGACCTTTCTTCGGTCAATCTGGTATGATGAATAGTCTGTCCGATTTTCTCACATCTCGCATCCTTTCCATGTATACCTTTAGACATCTCACAACATCTAGTTTGTGAAATCTCTCCTCTTTCTTGTTCTTTGGATCTGGACAGAATGACGGGATCACTATTTCCTGATCCATATGGAACTGTGATACAACCTTTGGCAAGAATTGATGCACTGGTCTGAGAACTGCCTTGTCTTGGTGCACGACTAGGAATGGTTCCTTAGCTGATAGTGCCTGTAGTTCTCCCACTCTCCTTGCTGTGGTGATCGAGATCAAGAACGCCATCTTCCAGATCAAGAACGCCATCTTCCACGATAACCATCTCAACCCTTGCTCTCGTATAGGTTCGAAAGGAGATGCTGTTAATACATCCAATACTAAAGACAGGTCCCATGTCGGCACCCTGTTTTTAATTTGAGGTCTTGGTCTTTTAACTGCCTGTAAAAACCGGATGATTAATCTTTCCATTGCCAGATTTCTCTCCAATAAGTCTGATAGTGCAGACACCTGTACTTTCAGAGAGCTAAGGCTGAGACCTTTCTCAAATTCCTTTTGCAAGAACTCCACTATTGTCACAATTCTTGGTGAGAAGAAATGTTGTCTTTTTGTGCACCAATCCCGGAAACAAAGCCAAATTCTATGGTACACTTTTGATGTGGATCCCTTTCTTGCTTGTAATAGGGTCTGGATTGTCTTGTCTGAACAACCTTTTAACCTCAATGTTTCCCGCTCAATCGCCATGCCGTCAAGGCCCATTGTTTGGCGTTCGGGTGGCATATTGGCCCCTGTCGCATTAGTTTTTTGCTGTCTGGTATGTGCCATGGTATATCCACTGCCATATTTACCAGGTGTGTCAACCAAGGCCTTCTTGGCCAGAATGGTGCTACCAATATCACTTCCGCTTGGTCTTCCCTGATTTTCCTGATTTTTTCTGAATTTGGGGGAATTGGGGTTAACAGGTATGCCAACTTGAAATCCCATTTGAAGCTGAGATCATCTGTGCTTTTTGCGCTTGGATGAAAAAGCCTTGCACAGTAGTTTTTTACCTTACGGTTCTGATGTGTTACCAAGAGATCTATGTCTGGCTGCCCCATCGCTCTACCAGCTCCTGAAACACCTGTGGGTCTAATGCCCATTCACCTGGGTGTATAGATTGCGACTTAGAAAGTCTGCTGTGACATTTTCCAGTCCTGGGATGTGTACGGCTGTGATCTCTGATAAGTGGCCCTCTGCCCAAGAGAGGATTTCTGCTGTGAGGTTCATCAGCTATCTGCTCCTGGTTTCCCCGTGTTTGGCTATATACTTTACAACCGACCGGTTGTCTGACTGTATCTTTACATTGCCATCTCTTATTTGGTCTTGGAACGCTTACAGAGCCCTTTGTACTGCTTTTAGTTCCAGCAGATTTGATGGAAGGCGCTGTTCCTGGTTTGTCCAGGTTCCTTGCTCCAGTGTTTCCCCCATTTGGGCTCCCCAACCTGCGTTGCTCGCTTCTGTTGTAATTCTTTCCCATTGTACTGGGTGTAGTGTCCGTCTTTTCCCCAGATTTCGGGTATCTTCCCACCACTTTAATTCTTCTTTTGTGTGTGGGTGTAACAAGATTCTTTGTCTTGTATCCTTGTGTTTCCCGTTCCATTGTTGTAAAAAAAATTGTGACGGTCACATATGGAGCCCTGCCCATTTTATGACGCTTAATGTTGAAGCAAATTTCCCTAGAAGCTTCATGCATTCTTCTGCTGAAGTTCCGGTTGCTTTCCTGAGCTTCCTCGCTTGCAGTGCTATGTCTTGCCTCCTTGTGTCTGGCAACGTTGCCTCTCCTTTTGCCGTGTTGAATTCCATCCCCAAAAACTTTAGCAGTTGAGTGGGTGCTAGGTGGTTTTTGTCTCTGTTTATTAACCCACCGTGTTGTTCCAAGAAGGTTATGACTATCTCTAGGTCTTATTCTAATTTCTCCCGACTGTTTGATTTTACCAAGATGTTGTCCAGGTATGGGTATATTTCTAACCCTCTTTTCTCATTTCTGCCACTAATGGGGCTAAAACTTTTGTAAATGTCCTTGGAGAGGTCTCCAGACCGAATGGCAGTGCTGTGTACTGATAATGATGTTGGTTCACTGCGAACCATAGGAATCTTTGGTGTCTCCTTGATACGGGCACGTGTAGATAAGCGTCCCTTAAATCTATCGATACCATCCAGTCTCCTGGTTGCACCTCCTGAATGATCAGGTTCAAAGACACCATCTTGAATTTTCTTATTTTCAAGACTGTATTTACCTTTCTCCGGTCTAGGATTGCTCTGTAATCTCCTGAAGACTTTTGTACTAGGAATATTCTGGAATAAATTCCACTTCCTCTGTCTTCCTGAGGTACATTCGTTATTACTTCTGCTTGTAATAACTTTTTAAAAACTGAATTAATTTGCCTTTTTGCCTTGGACTGTACACTTGTTGTTAGGCATATATTTCTTCTTGGCATTTCTTTGAACTCTATGCTGTATCCCTGACGAATGGTTTCCAGTACCCATTTGTCCTGTATTGTTTGGGCCCATGTTGCAGAAAACTGCGTCAGTCTTCCTCCCACTGGCAACTGCTGGGCCCTTTGACCTTCATGCAAATTTTTTCTTGGCAAATGATCCTCTTCCTCTGGCGCCTCGAAAAAGCCGGTTCTGACTGCATCTCCATGTTGTTTGCCTTGAAAACGATCTGCCAGGTCCATATGCTTTTGCCTCTTTGTACTGATTTCTATCAGATTGCTGGAAACCGAATCTTCTGTTCCTGTTTTCCTGGGGCAAAAAACTACTCTTACCTCCTGATGCTTTCGTTATTATAGCATCCAACTTGTTGCCAAAAAGGAATTCTCCTTCAAAAGGTAATCCGCATAGGCTATGCTTTGACGCTGCGTCCGCCATCCATTGTCTTAGCCATAACGCCCTTCTTGCTGACACTGCTAAGGCCATAGATTTAGCTGCTAATCTGACCGCATCCAAAGATGCCTCCGCTATGTAGTCTGTTGCCCACTTTACTTCGGACAGTGCCTTTAGGATAGAACTTCTTTTTACACCTTTGTCTAGTGCCTCCTCTATGTTGGCAATCCAGACACGCATTGCCCTTGCCGCTGATGTAGTTGCTATGGCTGGTTTACAGGCTATTCCCGCTGTGACGTATGCCTTTTTTAATACGTATTCCATTTTCCTATCCATAGTGTTTTTCAAGGTTGCAGATTCTTCCATTGGTATTGTGGTCTTCCTTGCTATTCTAGACATACCAGCATCCACCTTTGGACTGGCTTCCCAAAATTTGACCTCTTCCTGTGGAAACGGATACATTTTCCCAAATCTTTTTGGTATATATAATTTGGCGTCTGGCCGCGCCAGTTCTGATTGAATAAGATCCTTGATCACCTGATGTACAGGGAAATCTCTACTTTTTTTCTGTCTTGACCCAAATAATTTATCTTTCCTCTGAGTCAACTCTTCCAATTCTAAAGCCTGTCTCATGGCTTTGATGAGAAGATCCACCATTTCTACATCAAATTCAGATTCATCCTCCTGAATATCTTGATCTGATGAATCTAATTCACCTTCTGACATCTGAAAGCATTCTATCTGAAAAGCCTTTTCCCTTATCCAAACTGGTTTGGGATCTTGACCTATTTTGCACAGGGTTAACTGCTTGTTGTACCGCAGCATCCACGCCCTGCTTAACTGCCTCCTACATTAGTACTAGGAAAGTGCTCATCTGCTCGTTAGAATCCCCCGCTGCTGCCTTAATGCAATTTTCACACAGATTCTTTCCCATCAGAGCTGGCTTCTCGCATGCAGTGCACCACTTAGTTTTTTTAGTGGCTTTCCTCTTATGCTGCAGGGATTCCCCAGTACCCTTCGAAGTTTCTGCTTCCGGTAGGGTAATCACAGAGCTAATTTAATAAAAACAAAATAAATACTAAATATACACCCTAATATAGATCCTCTCTCTCACATGTAGTACTAAACTAAGGACTCACCTAGTCTTGGAAACTGATCCTTTAGCAGTCTCCAATTTTGATTCAATATCCAGCACTTGGCTTCTCCTTGCTGAGCATTCCATGCTGCAGTTTTTTTTTCACACACATACACACACACACACACAGTGTCTCTGTCGCTCCTGTGACGTCACAGCAGTGCTCGTGCACGGCCTTGCGTGCCTGTGCACGCACCCGCCGGCCGTAAAAGTGACGCACGCGCTCCCGTGCGGCCGCGTGCACTGTTCCTCTTACCGCAGCGTTCCAGAAGCTAATGTGGTCAATCTGAGCCTTCACACGGCTCGCAGCTCCTGCTGCTTCCCCTCCCAGCGCGTGTACCGGGCTCCTGGGGGTTTCCCCAACTCCTGGGGTCTCCGTCTTGCCACCCTCAGGGGCGCGTCGATCGGAGCTTCAGGGCAGAGAGGTTGAGGTCCCTGGATCACTGCACTAGTTGCAGTTAGGTGAGTCCCATTTAGAAAACAAAAAAATCTACTCGTAGCTGTGAGAACAGGAAAAAGACTAAGGTGCAGGTAGAGGAAGGGGCCTTTTATGGCCTACCTGTAAAAGTCAATTTCGTGTCCTACCTAGACTGAGGGATTAACCCAAAGGTGCCCACGGCCAGGGTGATCAGGAAATCGGGATATCCTGCGCCTGGAATTTTGTTTGTACATCCTGGAATGTCATTGGTTTTCCTCCATCCATTAGACCATCTATTCTTACAATATTGAGGTCCTTTAATTTCTTAAAGGAGTTCTTTATACACCCTGGTGGAAACTCAGGATTTTAGAAAATAGGAGTTAACAGTGAAGGATTCGAATTTAGGGAGTATTTTTTTTTTTTTTGGGACCAAATTTCCCAAGTGCATTTTATTGAACCCAACTCAAATCTTCCAGTATGTCCCTCACTCCCTGCCCCACCCCATAGAATCGATAACAGGGAATGAGGGAGCACATAGGTTGACTCCATTTCCAACCAGCATGTAGATGTTGGGTCGTTATTCCATGCTGCTACTTGTTTTAACTGGGACGCCTGATAGTATTTAATTATATCTGGGACTCCCATACCTCCCCCCCTTCCCTCTTTTGAAGACAGCATCACCGATCTTGCCACTCTTGGTCTTTTATCTTTCCATATGAATTGGAACATTCTATTCTGGATATTTTTGAGTTCCATTAATGGGACTTTTACCGAATTGTTTGGAATAGATACAGCAGTCTTAGTACTACAGTATATTCATTTTTACTGTGGCTATTCTGCCTATCCAGGAGATCTGTAGATCGTTCCACCGCTGGAGATCTTTTTTAATTTTTTCAAATAGCGGTGGATAATTACTCTTATAGAGATCCCGGAATGACTTTGCTATCTTAATTCCGTAAGTGTTATTTTTAAGTTCATTTGTGTTACAGTGTTGTGTTTGCCTGAAAGGGAATAAATCTTCAGTTTATTTTATCATCATTTTGTCCTGTTCAATCAGTGCCCAGTATATTCGGCGTGAATTAGGTCTGGTCTACCGTGACACACACACAAACACACACACACACACACACACACACACAACCCCTCTCCCTGCACTCACACACAGACACATTTCCCCTCTCCCTGCATCAGAAGCTATCTGATTGGTTACAACCCGTCACATGATGAGACCGTCTCTGTAAAAATCTAATTCTACCGACTACAGAGATTCATGTTGCTGCGTCGCTCCTACTATAAGCGCATGCTACAGATTCAATGCATTTGTTTCGAAGCGCCGTCGCATCGCCGGCACTATAAGTGCAGCCTTAGCCTCTCCGACCTTGAACACATACTTCAGTCTGACTTTTTGAGACTCGAAAACTGGATTTCCCAAAACAAACTGTTTTTAAACACTGACAATACTGTAACAATGGTATTTGGGACCATGCTACATTTTTAAAGGTTCCAATGACTGAGCTCCAGATCAGAACCAACGTGTAACGGATCGGGGGACACGCGCCTCTCAGCGGGTCCCCGTCACCTCCGGTCCTACGGCGGCTCCCTGCCCCGCTCCCTCAACACCTTACCTCCTTCATGCCAGGCCGTTCCTCCGCAATGCACGCCGCATCTGCGCGTACGCGATCGGGGCACGAGCACGGCAGCCTTACAGAAGGCGCGTGCACCCGATCCTCTTACCTGCTCTCCCGTGCTACTGACTCCTCCCCTCATCGGCTGCAGGCTATTACCAGGTATCTCTCCCCGTCTCCCTTCCTGCTTACCTGGACCTATCACTGCAACAACTCAGCCAAGCCTCTGCTCCACCCCTTGCTACCATTGGTTCTCCGCCCTTTATAACCACAGTCTGCCCTCTCCGACGTCGCTCAGCATAGCTTCTCTGTGGCTCCTGTGTGCAGTAACCTGTGCTTAGCTCTCTGTTCCAGCACCCTGTTCCTGACCCTGCCTCTGTTTGGATTTCCCTGGTTTGATCTCGGCTTGGCTTTACTACGTGTACCTCTCAACCCCTTGACTCTGCTTTGGATCTCACTACGCTGCTTTCTCCTGCCCCTGACCCTTGGCCCTTGGACATCTACCCGTCTACTTCTGGCACCCCGGACTCTGCAAGTATAAACGTTAACCCTTTCCTCACCAGGCCCTGCAACGCTACTTACCACACTCCGGGCACGCCCTCACTGCTGTGGGTGCGTGTTATACCCTTACTCACCTCAGTACTGGGGACTGGCCAGGTCTGCAGGCATACAGGCGTTACACAACGCTAAAACCACCCTAACTCCTGTTACTAGTTTTAAATACTTGGGCATACAGTATGGTTTGACTCCCATTTAACATTTGGGATGCACATTCATACCCTGACATCCAAAACCTATGCCAAACTAGGTGTACTTTACAGGAACAAATCCTCCCTAAGTCTGCTGGTCAGAAAGAGTATCGCACAGCAGATGCTAATGCCAATTATCGACTATGGGGACATAGTGTACAGCTTGGCACCCCAAACCCACCTTAGAAAACTTGATACCCTCTACAATTCAATATGTCGTTTTGTTCTCCAATGCAAATTCCAACACACATCATTGCGTAATGCTTAAAGAACTAGATTGGTCATCACTAGAGTCTAGGCGCAAAGTTATTCTTTCCTGTCTTGCCTTCAAATAATTTCTGGGCAAGCTACCCGTCTATCTGAACAAGCTCCTCACCCCTACCACATGCAGCACTTATTATCTGAGACCTGACTCCAAAAGACTGTTCATGGTCCAAAGGTTCAGCAAAGTATCCGGCCGCTCCTCTTCCTCTTACCGCGCACCCCAAAACTGGTACAATCTACCGAAGACTCTCAGCCATCACCAGTCTAAGTTCTTTCAAAACTAAAGCTGTCTCACATTTTAATCTGGTCTGTAACTGTTACATACGCCTAGAATATATATTATCTTTAACGGTGCATGCAATGTCATGTGTACCCTGTTCACTTATGTAACTATGTATTGTAACCATGTATTATTTGTCATCATAACTCTATGCCCAGGACATACTTGAAAACGAGAGGTAACTCAATGTATTACTTCCTAGTAAAACATTTGATAAATAAATACATTTCTAAATAAATAATGAGCTATTAACTTAATGTCTGTACAAAGTTAGCGATGCAATATTTTACTGGTTAACTCTAGGTCAGCATTGCATTAATCCCCTAGGTGGATAGGTGTTAGGAGTAGTGTTGAGATAATTGTGAGCAATGTCACGTTAAATAGCTTAACGGATCTCTGTGGATCTGCCCCTGAGAGAGTTGAGTGCTTTCATAATTGTAATATAATGGTAAAGCACAGAAATGCTTTGTATTTACAATTAATATGGCATTCTAATTGAAGACAAAGTCTGCAATTCATTGTTTCCTTCTGCCAACCCTAAAAGTAAATAGCTAAACTTTTTTTTGTATGTGATCCCTCCATTACTTAACCGAAATGAGGCAAATAAAATAATACGAAGAGTTTATCAAATTACCATTCCAAATCTACAAACTGCCACATTGTTTCTTTTTAATCTCAAACATTCTAAGTACTGAGTTTTAACATAAATATCAATATCAACATCAACACAGCTGTCTGAGAGTGGGTTTACTTGCAACGCACTTTAACCTAGGCTGTGCTGACAAGCTGTTTAATATGACAAGCATAAGATTATAGGGATCCATGGATTTGAAGCAAAAGGTGACACTGTGCTCATTTGCACGTCATTCCCAGAATCCCTTGCTGCAGTGGAAGCACTGTATGCTAGGAGATAATGGTGAAAGGCAGGGTTGAAGACCTTTTTAAAATGTGAATGTCAATATTGAAAATGTTTACTATAGTAAAACATGAATAAACCAACTACTGTATTTACCAAATATACTTATTTCAAGTATCTATTTTGCCACAGTGAAAGAACTGAAGATATGGACTGTTCAAAACTTTTATGCTTGCATTATTTCCAGTACACGAAGCAAAGCAACAGCAAGAATTCTTTGAAAATACTAAGCCAGCGTTTCCCAAACTTTTTTTTCCGTGACCCGGTTATTTTTTAACTTCTCCTTCGTGACCCACTAAAATTTTTATTGCCTATAGGTAAAATAAAACAGTTATGAATGTCTATACCGATTTCATATATTCTCCCATTCCCCTCTGACCTGCAGAGACGCACAGTCACTGACCTACAGACACTCACACAGACAGACCAACACAGACACAGCCACTGCTGGCCTGCACAGACACACACACAGCAACTGATACACACAGTGGCTGTGTCTGAAACACACACACACACAAAGATACATACACACAGATACATACACACACACAGATACATACACACACACAGATACATACACACACACAGATACATACACACACACAAACACACAAAGATACATACACAAACTCTCTCCCCCATACACACACACACAGATACATACACACACACAGATACATACAGATACATGCACACACACAGATACAGATACATACACACACACACACACACACACACACACACACACACATAAAGATACATACACACACACAGCCACTGATACACTCCCCTATATATACACACACACAAACACACATTCTCTCTCTCTCTCCCCTTTACACACACACACTCCCCTACGCGCACACACACACACACACACACTGATACATACAGATAGACACACACACAGATACACACACACTCTCCCCTACACACACACCCACACCCTCTCTCTCCCCTACACACACACACTCCCCTATAGACACACTTACACACACACTCGCTCCCCTATACACCCACACACACACTCCCCTATACACCCACCCACTGATACACACACACACAGATACACCCACACCCACACCCACACACACACACACACACACCCCTATACACACACCCACACAGATACACACACACCCCTATACACACACACACACTGACACACCCACTTTCTCTCCCCTATACACACACACACACACACTCCCCTATACACACACACACACTCCCCTATACACACACATACTGTATTACAGAGGCAGCGACGGATGTGAGTGGGGGGGGTGGGGCAGGGGGTAGAGAGGAAAGGCCTGCGATCCGAGCAGGAGGCTCCCCGCCTCCCCCTGCCTGCCAGCGACCGTGCAGCCACCACTGCCCACCCCCGCGCCTATCTCCTGCACCCATCTCCTGCACCCATCTCCTGCACCGCACCAAGGGGACCGAGGGGAAGGGAGCGCCAGGAACGGAGGCACAGGTGCGCCCCCGCTACCACTTCCTACCTCCTATCACGCCGGGCATCGTGTCCTGTGGGGGGCGGAGCATGTCATGGGCGGCAACATCATGATGCGGGGCTGCAGTAGGAGCCCGAGTCAGTGAATCACCGTTGACACCCCAGCGATAGCAGCCTGCACCACTTCAGCTCTGTCCCGCACCTCACCTCGGGCCGCCGCAAGGAAGAGGGGCATGCCGCAAGGAGGCAGGGGGGGACGCCGCAAGGAGGGAGGGAGGGAGAGGGGGATGCCGCAAGGAGGGAGGGAGAGGGGGACGCCGCAAGGAGGGAGGGAGGGGGGACGCCGCAAGGAGGGAGGGAGGGGGGGACGGCGCAAGGAGGGAGGGAGGGGGGGACGCCGCGCAGCCAACCTCGCTGCGACCCGGCAATTTTGCTTCCCTGACCTGGTGCCGGGTCGCGACCCACCATTTGGGAAACGCTGTACTAAGCCATACTGCCCTCCTCTGTTATACATGAGTGTTTCACTTAGGCCCAGATTCACCAAGCTCTGTTAGGCAAATTGATATGACATTAACCTAAGCTAATGTTACATTAATAGTAAAGCTGTATTCAGTAAAGTGAATAGCATAATGTCAACCACATTTTACTTACTCCTGTTAACTATAATTGATGTTAGTGAAAATAAGCAGTTATCAGAAGCATTGCCCTATTCACAAAGCTTCATTAAGATTAACTCAGCTTAAGACTAGATACGAGGAACCAGATCGCCATATGTTTAAATACCTTCAGATCAGGCACTTCCTGTAAAACATCTCGCCAACACTTGAATTTTCCCCTCTCTCAAGTTTTGATTTATTGTGAAAAAAAGGAGTGTACCAAAAAGACCTTATCACAAAAATATATGCTGGTCTTGAGGCCTCGGTAAACACCCCTAATCATGACTATATGCTTAAATGGGCAGCAGATTTAAACATTGATATTGATAGAGATGATTGGGAGGATATTTGGGAGTTTACTGCAAAGACATCTATATGTACCACTATAAAGGAAAATATAAGATTCTTTACTATTGGTACCTCGCCCCAAGCCGACTGAAGCAAATCTATCCTCTGGTGTCGGATCTGTGCTGAAGGGGCTGTGGCAAAAAGGGGATATGCTGCATATTTGGTGGACATGTCCAGCGATACAGAAATTTTGGACTCTAGTCCAAACAATTAAAGATACAACGGAATTGTCCATCCCGCTAGACCCTCTGACTTTTCTACTGGCAAAGCCAGTCGAGGATGTGGATCGTCCTATGAGACGTATCATATAATTAATACTGACGACGGCCAGATGCGCTCTGGCGGCCTCATGGAAAAAAATTGCCCCCCCATCCAGACTGGCTTTTCTGAAGCAATCAACTGATGAATTTTATAGAATGTGGGAACCATGGATACAGCAGTAAATTGAACCACACAAGTCTGACAACTGAGTTCCACGATACTGGCAAGATTAAAATAGCATAGCTTAATTATTAAGAACCCAACCTGACCCAAAGTCGACTAAAAGGATAGCTTGAGTACAATTCGCTGAGTACAAGTAGAATCTCAAAATAACGAAAGGATAAGACCTACTGACGGATGGGTTGGCTGTGGAGGGCGTGGGGGAACGAGGGGTGGGATCACTACACCCCCCCCCCCTCCGATCCATTCCCCCCCCACATCCTTCAGTTCCTTTTTCCTTTTCTTCTCTCTCTCCTTCTCGTCTTGTTCTCTTTATAAGGACATTAACCTGATAGCGCTAATGGATATGACCCCGAACCACCTGACCGAAACGGACATTCCTAACTCTGAACAAACGACAAGATCTACGATACAATATGGTGTGCTAAAAAGCAATTCATTGTATTTTGCAATCTCCATGTATGTACATGAAAGCATCTTATTGTATATCGCTCTGTTCAAATGTGCATGGATCTGGTTTGTAACCCGAATACCCAATAAAAATGTTTAAAAAAAAAAAAAAAAGATTAACTCAGAGAAAGAATGTTACGTTATTTAAAGTGTACCTAAACCTGACATTAGGTAGGTCTTATGACAAAGTGAATACCTACAATAGTACGTAAAAAAACTAAATCAAATGAAGGCTACATTTTTAAAGCTTCCAATAACTTGAAAATTGGATTTACCAAAACAAATTGTTTTTAAACACTGACAAGACTGTAACAAGGGTATTTGGGACAGAGGCTAAATTTCTAAAACTACTAATGACTGAGCTCCAGATCAGAACCAGGGCTAAAACCACCCTAACTCCTGTTACTAGTTTTAAATACTTGGGCATACAGTATGGTTTGACTCCCATTTAACATTCGAGATGCACATTGATACCCTGACATCCAAAACCTATGCCAAACTAGGTGTAGTTTACAGGAACAAATCCTCCCTAAGTCTGCTGGTCAGAAAGCGTATCGCACAGCAGATGCTAATGCCAATTATCGACTATGGGGACATAGTATACGGCTCGGCACCCCAAACCTACCTTAGCAAACTTGATACCCGCTACAATTCAATATGCCGTTTTGTTCTCCAATGCAAATACAACACACATCACTGCGAAATGCTCAAAGAACTAGATTGGTCATCATTTGAGTCTAGGCGCAAAGTTCATCTCTCCTGTCTTGCCTTCAAATAATTTCTGGGCAAGCTACCTGTCTATTTGAACAAGTTCCTCACCCCTACCACATGCAGCACTTACCTGAGACCTGACTCCAAAAGACTGTTCATGATCCAAAGGTTCAGCAAAGTATCCGGCCGTTCCTCCTTCTCTTACCATGCACCCCAAAACTGGAACAATCTACCGGAGACTCTCACAGCCACCACCAGTATAAATGCTTTCAAAACTAAAGTAGTCTCACATTTTAATCCGGTCTTTAACTGTTATATATGCCTATAATATATATCTTCTCTAACTGTGCATGCTATGTCTTGTATATAATGTATACCCTGTTCGCTTATGTAACTGTATTTGTAACCATGTATTATTTGTCATCTTAACTCTATGCCCAGGACATACTTGAAAACAAGAGGCAACTCTCAATGTATTACTTCCTGGTAAAACACTCTATACATAAAATAAATAATATTCACGTTTTTATATATTTACCCCTTAGTAGTCCCAGTGGCCAACAACCCATAGGTAGCTGGCCACTAAGAGCTATTAAAGAGTTAATATTAAACCAAGACTAGTCTGACTTGCCACCACCCCCTCTTGCATACCAAAGAGATTAGTAAGGCATTGTTCACAACACTCACAACATACTGAGTGTTTCCCGCAGGAACTATGTTGTAATACATACATGCTGCCATGAACCAAAGAAACATACATACATACATATATACATATATATATATATATATCTCATCTTTTGCTTTGCGTACATTTATGTTTCCCTGCCTGCTTTATTTTGACTTGTTACTGTATGCGGTTGTCACCGTTTATCCATGGTTCATTCACTTCCCTTGCACACCCTCACTTCCCTTTGTTTATGTTTGTCGGCCCTTTGACTTATTGCAGATCAGCAGTGTCTTTATGCACAACCTTTAGGCCAGTCTATTTCTATCTTACTATGTTATTCATTTGGTCCTGCCGGGTGTGCGGTGTCGCTTCTGTCAGCGCGGCAGTGCGCTGCGCATATGCGGTCTGCAGGCTGGCGTCTGCGGTTGCCTGGGAGATTTACCGACTGAGTCTGTGCATAGACACATGCGCAGTCTTGGTACTCCACTGGCTCCCCGGTGCAGCTTGGTACTCCGCTGCGCATGCCCGACGGGTGACGCATGGCTTAGCCAGGCGCAGGTAGCTGATGTCAACAAACCCAGCAACGATTCTTAGTGATTCTAACTGATCAAAAACATATATATCCTATTCTGCTCTCCTATTACTTAAAGTAATAATAAATCAAGGTGCAATAGAGGAAAAAATTGTATGGTTTCACAAATTGGTCCCAGAAGGGATCAAGATAAAGACCCTCCAAATGCATGCACTCTATGATAGTATAAAACTGATAAGGTAAGTATTAGGAATTACAATGGCTTCTGTGGAGATATCAGGATCTCAATAAAAACAAAAATAATAAAATTTTATTACATCAATATACGTGACAATGTGAATTTATTCTAATAAAAACAATGTTTTAAAATCCCCGTAGAGGAGTGGTAATATTGCTTATCTTTAATGCCAAAAGTGTATAGGCAGTCATTTTGTTTATTTTACCTTAGCGCAGTGGTTCCCAATCTGTGCGCCACAGCTTGCCTAGAGGGGCGCCGCGATTATCCCTCCCCACCATCCCTCCGATTATCCCTCCCCACCATTCCTCCTTAATGCCGGCTGGGCTGCAGGGGATTGGCTGCAGATCAGACAGAGGAAGCCGGGGGCGGGGTTTTCCGCTTTGTGCAGAGCACACGGTGAGTGTGTGTGTCTGTCTTCCCGCTCCTGGCTCCTCTGTCTGCGGGTGCCTGCGCGGTGTCCCGTCCCCTTCTGCCCCGGGTGATAGGAGAAGGTAGCGGGGGTGCTGGGGGGGGGGGGGGGTTGTACATTTGCCTGTCCTGGCAGTGGGTGCAGGAGGAGGCAAGGAGCCGCCTGCACGAATCTCCTGCCTTTAAGTCACTCACATCCGTCGCTGCCTCTGCTCTCCACTGTGTGTGTGTGTGTATCTGTGTGTGTGTGTGTGTCTGTGTGTGCAGGGAGCCGCCTGCACGGATCTCCTGCCTTTCCTCCTCCCCCAGTCACTCACATCCGACACTGCCTCTGCTCTCCACTGCTCTCAACTGTGTGTGCTCTCAACTGTGTGTGTGTGTATCTTTGTATCTCTGTATCTGTGTGTGTGTGTGTGTATCAGTGACGGATCTCCTGCCTTTCCTCCCCTCCCTCCCAGTCACTCACATCCGTCTCTGCCTATGCTCTCCACTGCGTGTGTGTATGTGTGTGTGTGTGTGTGTGTGTGTGTATCTGTGTGTGTGTGTGTGTGTCAGTGATGGATCTCCTGCCTTTCCTCCCCCCCCCTCCCTCCCAGTCACTCACATCCGTCTCTGCCTCTGCTCTCCATTGCTCTCCACTGTGTGTGTGTGTGTGTGTGTGTGTGTGTGTGTGTGTGTATCAGTGACTGTGTGTGTGTGTATCAGTGAGAGTCTGGGAGAGTGTGTGTCTGTGTGAGTGAGAGTGTGTGTCAGAGAGTGAGAGAGTGTGTGTCAGAGAGTGAGAGAGTGTGTGTCAGAGTGAGACAGTGTGTGTCAGAGAGTGAGAGTGTGTGTGTCTGAGAGAGTGAGAGTGTGTGTCTGAGAGAGTGAGAGTGTGTGTGTCTGAGAGAGTGAGAGAGTGTGTGTCTGAGAGAAGTGAGAGAGTGTGTGTCTGAGAGAGTGAGTGTGTGTCTGAGAGTGTGTGTCTGAGAGAGTGAGAGTGTGTGTCAGAGAGTGAGAGTGTGTGTGTCTGAGAGAGAGAGTGTGTGTGTCAGAGAGAGAGTGTGTGTGTCAGAGAGTGAGAGAGTGTGTGTGTCTGAGAGAGTGAGCGTGTGTCTGAGAGTGTGTGTCTGAGAGTGTGTGTCAGAGAGTGTGTGTCAGAGAGTGAGTGTGTGTGTCAGAGAGTGAGTGTGTCTGAGAGTGAGAGTGTGTGTCTGAGAGTGAGAGTGTGTGTCTGAGAGATTGAGAGTGTGTCTGAGAGTGAGTGAGAATGAAAGTGTGTGTGTCTGTGAGAGTGTGTCTGAGAAAGTTGAGTGTGTCTGGGAGAGTGTTAGTGTGAGAGTGTGTGTGTCTAAGAGCGTGAGTGTGTCTGAGAGAGACACCAACTGCGCACTGCAACTGTTAGGTATGTATATACAACTTTGTTTTTACTTTGGGCGCCGTGGAAAAATCCTGATCGCCTTGGGGAGCCTTGAACCGAAAAAGTTTGGGAACCACTGCCTTAGCTGTAAAGTCCAATATTACTGCGACATCAGCGGAGTATTGTTTTCTCCAAAAAATAATTTGTGGTACTGTATATATACTGCCTCCAAGTGACTTAAGTATAGCACATGAGATCATCAATCTTGTTTTCTCTTAGTGAGTCACTGGGTTGCAGATTTCGCCAAATAATATCACCTGGATAACTTATAGGTTGGTAATAACATATATACTCCTTATTTCCAGATTGGATATAATATATAACACTTTCTCTTTTGACACACAATGTCTCTTACAATTAAGCGCATTTCAGTCCTCTAATAGACCTTTTTTTAGAGATTTTGCATATGGAGTTTGCACTAATTGTGTCTGAAATGTGGATATATAAGGTGATTGTACTGAGAGTTACTTTCACCAGAATCGTCCTATCCACATAGATTAATACAATCCAATCTTGATTGAAATGATGATACAAGAGTCTTATATAAGTAATTATATAAACACCTGTCCCTATAACATGTAATTCATTAATGTCTTAGCCTTTATTCTCTAAATTGCCTAAGCTATTAGTACAACATCACCTATATTAGAATATGACACTACCAATCTCTATAATGAGAGGTGCAGCGATTGTAAACCGTTCAAATGATAAGTGTCTACCAACGTGTGTTAAAGCTGGCTAAGAGAGGCAGTATATATATACAGTGAAAACAATACTCCGCTGATGTTGCAGTGATATTGGACTTTACCGCTAAGGTAAAATAACCAAAATAACTGCCTATACACTTTTGGCATTAAAGATAAGCAATATTACCACTCCTCTACGGTTATTTTAAAACATTGTTTTTATTAGAATAAATTCACATTGTCTCATATATTGATGTAATAAAATTTTATTATTTTTGTTTTTATTAAGACCCTGATATCTCCATAGAAGCCATTGTAATTCCTAATACTTACCTTATCAGTTCTATACTATCATAGAGTGCATGCATTTGGAGGTTCTTTTTCTTGATCCCTTTTGGGACCAATTTGTGAAACCATATGATTCTAACTGATGTCAACAAACCCAGCAATGATTCTAAGCGACACTCATTGAATTCCCTTCGCTTGTGGGCGGGGGATGTTTGCCTCGTTTCACTGATTGGCTGAATGTGCATTTGGGAACAGCTGATGTGCAAGCTACAGGTAACTACGGTGCTGGTGATTGGTTCATGTTTGTCTGGTGCACTGTGAGTTGGGGTATATATGGATGCTCACTGTCATTTGACTTTTGCACGGCCCTGAGGAAGGTCTCCCTGTGGGACTTAAATGTTGGCTGCGGTGTAGTCTTTGTTCAAGAGTAGACGTCTTGTGACAAGACGTTTGGATTATACTACACACCCGTAAATACAAATGTATGAGAGTATGAAAAACATAGCTGGGGGGAGTAAAATATAGTGTGTGGCTGAAATATGATAAGATGATTGATATACAGACTGTGTGTCTGCCTAGCCATGTCCTGTTCCTAAAAAACTGGCGCAAAAAATAGAGACTAATTGATAAAGCTGATGCCATATCTTTCTCTGTTTAATGATGTCCACATTAAAGTACTGTTATGAACGAGGTTATGGCCGAGCGTATATCAAGGACCTCTGGGAGTGAGGCACCCCATTATGTGACAGTAAGTAATATTTGAATAATATATAATAATAATCACTTTTTTTTTTTTTTTTAAAGGATTTCAGTCTTCTACATTATAAATCTAGTTCTGTCCTTATGATGCAGTACCACAAAATGTCAACCAGGCAGGAGACATTAGATGGGGGGGAGGGGAGAATTGGGAGATGGGGGGGGGGGGGAGAATTGGAGAGAAGTATTAAGGAGGAGGATGGGGGAAAGAATTGAGGAGGGGCAGTGGTGGATTTACAATTTTGCCACCCTTAGGCCAATACCTTTTTGACCTCCCCCCAAATTTTCATCTCCTTAATACACATAATACTCCCTTGCCCAACACACAAAATACCCCTCCAACACAAAACACCCCACCAGCTGCACTCACAAAATGGCACCACCCCCGGTAGCACACACAAATGGAATCTCCCAATACACACACACACACACGGCTACACTACTGCTGCTGTTTAATCCATGGAGGTATTAAATAGAGGCCTGGGAGAGAGGTCCACCTGCACCCAGATTAAGAGATACAGTAACAGACACCCCCCCCCCCTCCCATCAGACACACAGACCCCCTCCCCCACCTCACTCCCCTTAGTGGATGCCCATGCTGTCCTATGATATTTGCTGCTCACCACCCTCCTTACACAAGCAACTGCACAGCGTGTTCAAAAAGAATGTACCGTTATTGCTGTGCTGTGCAGTTGCTTATAGTAGTTCCTGCCCATGAAGAGATCTCCTCCTGTCCAGGCGCGTGGGAGGCGGTGAGTCTAAGGACTGACGTCAGGAAGCAGGGTTTGCCGCCCTAGGGCCTAATGGCAAATCCACCATGGAGGAGAGGGGGGGGCGGAGAGAGAGAGCATAGAGGGGGGCAGAGAGAGAGCATTGAGGGACCCTATGGCAGCATGCGATTACCCACAGATCATTAGTAGGATATGTATGTTAGGGAGGTCCCTCTTACCCCTTCCTGTCCACCAATTAGTTATTTTTCTCACCCTCACAGTAATAGGGGAAATGGGGGATTTGAAGTTTATATATACTCCTTGCCCAGCTCTGAAAGAGTTTACATTTAATTGAACTATATACATGGCAATGTTCAGTCTCTCATACCTGTTGAGGGTGCTGGGTCCAAGCAGCTTGGACGTCAATATGCAGAAAGAAAAAGGATGGGCACCAGGAACGTTTTAGGACAGAAAAGCTTTATTGACATATGTTTATAAGGCTTGCCATACAAAGACATACTTCATGTCAGACATATTAACTGATGACAAATCATAAAGTTACTGTGCTTTACCCCGGGTAGCTCTGACTCCTACACTGGGAAGGTACGCTTGTTTCCCTTAGTTATTGGCATATCTCCTGCATAGCGTCAATAGTGCCCCATCTAATGTGACCCCTGCTGGGAATACACTGCTTTCTAGGATCAGCATCGTCTCATTGTGTACTACATACATAGTCCATGCATATTGGATCGGGAGTATACTAAGGACATTCCAGTAGGGCCGATCCCATTATGCTGCGAGGTACAACTCTGAGAATGCCTACTAAACACTTACTCGCACCTTTTCCTGAATGAAAACAATCTTGAGCCATTATTAGAGGCACTAACATGTTAGGCAAGGTTTCTTAACTGAAAACAACAAACAGGACTGTTAGAATATATGTCTGTGCATAGGTGATTAGCCAGGATTTGCAGTTTTCTGAAAACCTGCCCTCATGGTCTTCTCTGGCTGCAATGTTGCAGTTTTCCACCGAGCCTAGCCCAAAAGAACTACAACTCCCAGAGGTATTGCAGCCAAGGACTGGCCCACTTCCTTATCTGTCAACTACTTAAAAAGTCCAGAAAGTTGCTCCTTCCTAGCGTTTCAACTTTGTTTTTTTGCCAGCCCACAACCCTATTTCTGTTCCCTGACCATGTTTTTCTCCAAGCCCCAGTCCTGTCCCTGTGGCATGGACAAGAACATTGGCAGGTAACAGGAACAAGTGGTTAATTCAGTAGTGTGCTATCATCATGTAGCTTTTCTGAACTGTTCTATCACTGTTCGTCTATTCTCCCTTAACTTTTGCGTAGGTCTTTAAAAAAGTTAAGTAATACAATGTATATATGTGTAGCGCTGTTTCCCCCACCCTCTGGGAGATGAGACAGCTACTGAGTGTAATCTGGTGCATTTTACCTATTAGCTCACAGGAGGCCTGAACCTCTGCTGTTGGGAGCCTGGAGTGTACGTGGTTGGTTCCAGTAACTGCGCCTACCTGCGAAGGATCCAGGCAGTGCCGGTTAACCCCCTCACAGGACCCAATAGAATAAATACACACGGAGTATATATTGACAGGTTTACTGAACATGCAATTTATAACAAGAGCAAGAAATACAACTACACTATATATATATATATATATATATATATATATATGTGTGCACAGATATGCAGTAACTCCACAATATTCAGGTGCAGAGGGCACCAGTGTCCAAGTGTCCAGCCCCAAATGTCTCTCCTACCCCAAGTGTGTGGGACAGTGCTGCCCACAGTAAGAGTGCATCGTTGGTGCACTTGTTGACTGTATGATACCTGCCAGGAGCTGCAGCACCCGGTAACTCTGACTGAGTAAAGGGGCCCGTCTGCCCCACGCCGTCGGTGTCTACCTCTATGTGGGGTGGATTCCGGCCGGAGTGTCCCACCTTAATAGTCTCTGCCTTGCGGTGGTGGTCTGAGCACAGACCACAGGGCACAAGTACTGCACGGTGTCGCTGTGTCCCTGACACTATAGACTCTAATTGAGGCAATGTCCGTATCCAAGGGGCCTGTCCCTGAAGCAGCCACAATCTGTTGGGTCTCAGGGCCTACCTTGGGCCTAAGGGGGCATGCTAGGCCTAGTCCAGGAAAGCACAGCTTCTTGGACACTACCTCTCTGCTTCTGCTCCCTCTTCCGACTGAGCGTGCGGTCCCAGTGTGTTAAAATGTATATCTCTGTGCAGGGGATTGTTGCAGCCCTATTGGCTGATCTGCGGCACCTGATCTAGCAGCACCAGGTGCTGCTGGGGATAGTAGTTCCCCTGCAGAGCTAAACTTTAATGGCTGCTGCTCTGTCCAAGCTACTCCACATGCGCAAAGCCTTGGAATGGCCGCCGCAACTACGGGTGCTTCTGCGCATGTGCGAGGTGTCACTGCGCATGCGTTGCTAATTAAAGATGGCGACGCCTGCACCGCACGCACTCTTCCCTGCAGCCTCCCTGATAGCCGCAGCCAATCAGGGTAAGATACAGCCTATTGGGGCACCAAGGGTATGTATGTATACACACACACATCCAATAAAGAATATCTACAACCCTACCTTTCACCATTATCACCTAGCATACAGTGCTTCCACTGCAGCAAGGGATTCTGGGAAATGACATGCAAATGAGCACACCGTGTCACCTTTTACCTGAAAACCATTTTTACATGGAACCCTTATAAACAAATGTTCGCTGTTCACACAGCTTTAAAGCACAGCATAGGATTAGATGCAAAGCCAGTCAAACCACTCACAGACAGCATAAAATTCCTGTGTGCTGCATATTGCGCACACAGGAATTAAGTGTGAAGCACTTTGGGAATAAAGCGCTATATGAAATAAAGTTGTTTATTATTATTATTATTATTATTATTATTGTAAATGCAATTGGAGAAGAACATAATTGAAATTGTATTTTGGCAAAGGCTAATAATGAACTATTTAAAAACAGACTATACTGTCACCTGTACACGTAATAGCACATAATAACATATGGTATGGATATAAAGAATGTTTTAATTAGCCACAGTGAAACAGGTTTTGGGGATGTGTGGTTTCATGTTACACATTGAAAATATCTCCTGGACATTCAGCTCAGGAACGCATCATATTTTCTCATATGCCATAGTTCCCAGGCCTGAATTTAAAAGTCTAACTTAAGTCTAGTTACAAGTTTTGCTTCTGAATAAGACTAATTTTGAAAAATGACAAAGATAAATGACTCAACTATCATAATGCTAGTAATGCAAGTGTATTGCATTGCTGAACTACTGTTCCTGGCGCTCAATACTACACCAAACAGTCTAATTCACTGCAGCAATTAGCCTTTTTTCTTATTCTTTTGCTATAAAAAAAAAAAGTTTATAAATCATTTTTTGCCCCCCCCCCCCCCCCCCCCCCACCCTAAAAAAAATATTTTTAATTCTAGCCACTAAGCCAAGTTACATTCCAATTAGGCAGGTCATACTTTAGGCCTTGATTATACTAGGTATGTATGTCTTTATTTATATAGCGCCATTAATATACATAACGCTTCACAGTAGTAATACACGTGACAATCATATAAATAACAAATAATACAAATAACAGATCATGGGAATAAGTGCTTCCGACATAAATGTAACATTGTGGAAGAGGAGTCCCTGCTCTGAAGAGTTTACAATTGTAACATGGTAAGTCTATTCTGCCTGTCTTTCCCCCTGCTATGTAAGTGCCTAATAAGTTCAGGGCATTAACAGGTTAATCAGTGGGCTTTTGTCCCTCTCTGCAGGCTCCTCTGTGATGGACAGAGGTGAGGTGGTGACTCATGGCCTGGGTAAGCCTATCAGTATAGGTCTAGACCAGGGCTGCACAACATGGGGCCCGCCTGGCCTTCCTGTGCGGCCCGCAATGAATCCGACAAATTAAATTAATTAATTAAATAAATGGAAAAAAAAAAGTTTTAAAAAATGGCGCCGATTCCCTGCGGTCCATGCGCTAGGCCCGCTCCTCCCCCCCCCTTCCCTGCTCCCAACGTGGGGCGGAAGGGGAAGCAACTCTCAGCTCCTCTGCGGGCCCGCTCCCCCCCCCCCCCTGCTCCCATGTGGGGCAGCAGAAGGGAACAACACCAGTCGTCTCTGCGGGCCCGCTCCCCCCTCCCTGCTCCCCCCCCTGGCTTCCAACTGGGCGGAAAGGGGAAGCAACACGGCACTCCTCTGCGGGCCCGCTCCCCCCTCCCCCGCTCCCCCCCCCCCCTGCTCCCAACGTGGGGCGAGGGGGAAGTAATAATTAAATAATTCAGTCCTCCCACCGGCTGTCTCACCGCTTCCCTCCACGGCCAGCTTCTCGCGTCCCCCACCTAGACTCACCTCCTTGTCCCGCCTCCCCCCCTCCCCCCAGCCACGCCCCCAAGCCCACCTCCCGTCCCGGGTCCGCTGCTGCAGGTGATATAGGGCGTGCTAGCGGTCAAGGGTCCGGCGGCAACCTTCAACCCCCCGGTCAAGGTAGTCATTGTCACTGTTAGTCACTGTCTCCCACCCAGTCACTGTCTCCTCACCGTCACGTTAAAAGTCACTGTCACCCACCCCACCCAGTCCTGTCCACCCACCTCCAGTGACTGTTTAGTCACTGTCACCCACCCCACCAGTCAACTGTCACCCCACCCATTCATCGATTCTTCCACTCCACCCATATCACTGTCCTCCCCTAGCGATCCCACCCACCGCCATATCACTTTCCCCACCACCCACCCCCCCGCTGTCCTTTCCCCGCCGGAGCCGGTGCCCCCCATTCCCTTTCCCCCACCCGCGTCCCTTTTTCCCCCCCCTTTCGCCTTTTTCCGCGCTGGACCTATCCCCTCTATTCTCCGGCACCACCCCTTCAACCTCTTTTTCCCCGCCCCCCTAGTCCTTTTTCCCCCCCCCCCGCCTACGTCCTTTCCCTCCTGACCGCCCGGGCACCCCCCCGGCTCTTCCCTTCTCCCCGCGCCCCAATCCTCTCAACCCCTACGAGTGAGTCCCGTTTCCCCCTTGGCGCCCTCGGCCGGACCTGCGGCGACGGCGGAGTCCCTTTCCCCCAACGCCTAACCAAGCCCACACCCCCTTCCCCTTTACCCACCCAACATACACCAACAGACCTATCCTTTCTCCAGCCCCTAACGAGTGACAACCCACCCACCCAGTCAACTGTCTCCCACCACCATTCACTGTCCACACCCACCCACCCAGTCACTGTCTATGTCACTGTCTCCCACCCCCAGTCACTGTCACCCACACCCACACTGTCACCGTCACCCCCCCACCCACCTCCCACACTGCACCCACCCCACCCCCAGCACTGTCTCCCACCCACCCAGTCACTTGTCTATGTCACTGTCTCCCACCCCCACCCCACCCGTCCACTGCACCAATCCTCGCACCCCAGTCCACTGTACCAACCCACCCGTCACTGTTCACCCCCCCACCCACCCAGTTCACTTTCACCCCCCACACCATCCACTCGACTTCCTCCGCGTCCCACCACTTTCCCCCACCCATTCACTTTCCCCCACCCAGTCACTGTCACCCAGTCACTGTCACCCAGTCACTGTCACCCAGTCACTGTCACCCCCCAAGGGGGATAGTTGATGTGAGGTGCAAGGGGGGGATAGTGATGTGAGGTTCAAGGGGGGAGAGGGATGTTAGTGCAAGGGGGGAGAGTGATGTGTAGGTGCAAGGGGTTGAGATGATGTGAGCTGGCAGGGGGGAGAGGGATTTGAGCTTGTCAGGTGGAAGGGATGTGAGCTTGCAGGGGGGAGGAGGATGTTAATGCTGCAGGGGTGTGGTTTGTTTGGTGTGCAGGGGGGTATTGTGTGTTTGATGTGGAGGGGGGTATTGTGTGTGGGTGAGGGGGAGAGATGGGGGTATGAGAGATAGATGGGGAGTATCGCAAAGGTTGATAGTGTTGGGTTCTGGGGGAGATAGGATGAGGATGAGGATGATGATGATGATGATGATTTTACCCGTGCGGCCCAATTTTTTTTTCCTTGGAGCCGTTCGGCCCTTCGCACTTTCCGAGTTGTGCAGGCCTGGTCTAGACCCTGAGCCCGCCCCCTCTGGATCCTAATCAGGGAAGTATCCAAATTTAGTATTCAGTCCTGCTCTGGAGAGAAAGGAGAGAGCATGGGCTGTCAGCCTCTCCCATTGCGAGGATGAGCTGGCCCACCCCAGGTGCAGGCCTGGAGAACATCAATACTCATTGCACCTACTATTGGGGTAGGCACCCTCTAGAAGTCTGGGACTGCAAAGACCATACAGCACTATAGGAATAGTTGCAGTGGCTGCATACCCTGATGATAATAAAGGATCCTGGTTCTACTATATTCCCCTGTCTGAGTGTCAGTCAATGGAAAAGGGCTGAGATATAAGGAGGGGCAGAAGAGTGTAAAGCTTTAAAAGTGAGGAGGAGAATTGAGTGTGTGATATGGGATTTAATAGGAAGCCTGGTGAGGGATTTCAGCAGGGAGACACCGAGACAGATTTAGGAAAGAGTAGAGTGATTCTGTCAGCAGCGTTAAGGATAGATTGTAGGGGAACAGAAAAAAGCTGTATGGTGCTCTAACACAGACCCAAAAAGCTGCCAGGCTTATAACGACATAATTGCCATAAATTGTGTCCTCGAAGTATCCCACACTATAAAGTGACCATCTACAGAGTAACAACACCGAATCCAATGAACATCAATAAACTGGAATAGTACCACCTCTTGAATGGTGAATGCTCACACTTGCTAGTGTCCAGCCTAACACATTGACTAGGATTCTTGCGGTGTAAAAGGGAGCGAATTTACTCACTGTTAGGCAGAATGGTCTTCAGTGGGTTTGATCTTCACAGGCGTGTGGCGTGTGGAGAGATGGAGCACTACTTCCAAATTATATGAAATCTGAACATACATACGCGTTGGTGGGGGCCTCAGGGCTCGTTTTTTCTTGTACCATGCTCTGATCCATTAAACCTTTATTGGGGACCCACACTCTAGCAATTGTTTTTGTAGTTGATTGTAGGGGAGACAGGTGAGAGGCAGGAAGGTCGGACAGCAGGAGGTTGCAGACGGAAAAGAATGAGGGCCCAAGTCAAAGTTTTAGCAGTCGAGTAACAGAGGAAAGGGTGTATCTTTGTATTATTGCTGAGGGAAAAGCGACAGGTTTTAGATACGTTTTGAATGTGAGGGGTGAATGTGAGAGAGGAGTCGAGTGTGACCCCTAGGCAGCGTGATTGGGCTACTGGGTGAATGATTGTACTTCCAACAGTAATGTGGAAGGAGATAGGACGGCCAGGTTTGGGAGGAAGTATGAGGAGCTCTGTTTTTGCCATGTTAAGTTTAAGTCAGCAGAGGGCCATCCAGGATGATATCGCAGAGAGACATTCAGAAACTTTGGTCTGTACAGCAGGTGTAAGGTCGGGTGTAGAAAAGTAGGTCCGGCAGTTCGCGTGCACTCCCCCTTATGACGTCACTATGGCGATGCGCATGCCCGAAACCTGCACAACAGGCAGGAGGCGACAGGGTGGTGTGGTGGAGGCGTGGCCACGGGCGGTTCGCCCTCATTGGCTGAACCGCTCACGTGACACGGCTGACGCACACCAAATTTAAAATTGAAAACCTCTTTAGGAAAAGCTTGCACGGTTGCTCTGCAGCACTCGTGCTGCGCACCAACTATGTGCAGCTGCATTGGAGCACATGCATTTGTTCTGGAGCACGCTGCCGGTATAAGCCCGGCCTTATTATACTTTGACACATATTGATATCATATAAACTGAATGACACAGTTTCTCTCAATCATTCTTACAGAACCATAATCTCTGAAATATAAAAGTTTTCTGTTCAGTCTGCCAAATCAGCAGATACCCAATGATGGAACCAAGATGAGGGAATACAATCCTCCAAGACAGAAAACATAATTTTGACAGCTTCATCTAACATTGCTGCATTTTTCCACAGATAAAGTTTACCATTTACTTTAAAATGTTTGTTATACGGTTTAAATAATTACTTCTTTCTAATCTGCCATAACACTAAACCATGTTGTATCTTAAAATACAACTCACTGAAGGGTTCTCTACAGTAGGAGAAATGATAATAGTGCTTGCAAACAAGGGCTCTTATCAAAGTTTCCTGGATGCATAACTAGTGCAAAACAAGGAAACAGAATAGTCACTCCGCGCTGGTGCTGTCTTAAAGGAATGATAGCCCTCTTGCTACCGTCTGCCTAAGGGACTCCACACCCCCTGAAAACGTGAGCTCCTGGAAGCACGTGCGAAACGCGTAGAGGTTACGTGAAGCTGCCCCTGTGGACCTGTGTCCTTGTAGAGGTTGTGTTGGAGAGCGCAGGTGTCCCTGCTGTATTTACAAGTGAGTAGACCCATTTGTCATACCAGCAGTGAGACTTCCTGCCCCTTCCTGTCCCTCCACTTCCTCACTGTTCCTTGTTACAATATCTTCCTATTGTTATTAATTGTATTTGTGTACCTTTGGTATTATCTCCTTATTGCTTACCCCCAGGTTTTAAATAAAGTACTTGCCACTATTTGTTTGGGTCTTGGATATTATTATTTTATTATGGAAGAAAAAAATCCAAATAAGCAGTAATTTTATTTTATTTTGGGTACTAAACTTTTTCCAACATTGAGTTTGTGGGGGAGGGGGGGGGGAGTACATTTTGCAACAATAGTTCAACGGTTTGTTTGCCAAGATTGATTAAAAAATATATATATATATCAGAGGATGAGCCTTCCTTAGGTTCTGCCACAGATCTCTCAGATTCTAATGTTTGTTTTACAGTTCGAATCAAACGTTCGAATAACTTCCAAGTTTGGAAAGTTGAGATTCAAAATCCAGAAACATGCCCATCTTTAATTATAACATGGTCACAATAGCTTTCAGACAGTTGATTGATACCAATACTGATGCAGCGGCCGTTATTCGAACACACCTCGGCGCCGATTTTGAGTTCTCTGCTGTACCCCACGCAGCATGAACGCGGCCAATCGCCCCAGGCACCCGCACTTATCGCGGATGTTTTGTTTGAATTTCATGGATTCTGTTTCTTCGTTTGCAATAAAATGGATGAATTGTAATGTGCACAGAACTGTGCTACTGTGCCAATTTCATGTTTTTAAAAGCCAGAACACTAAAATTTGTTTTTCTGCACTCGCCGCACTCGCATCTTAGTGCGGGGAGGCTGGAATTCATCCCGCGGTTTCAAATCGGGATTCCGATGTACATGACGCGTGAAGTGTTCGAATAACGGCCGCTGCATCAGTATGTTACTGCAATTATTGACAAATTAATAAAACAATGAGGCATAGCAATGAACTTTCTAGTAGGAATTAAAACATGCATAAAGAAATAAGACGGTTAATTTAAAAAAAAGCCAAACAAACTTACCTTTGCATAACATCTCTTGTGACAGACATGCTTGCAAACTAGAAAAAAAAAATATGTTTAACAACTTTTTTTTAAAGCAGTTACAATTATTTGAAGTGGCAATATTATATATCCATTAAATAACAATGTTTTATACATACACATTCAGTATATTTATGTATGGGTCTATATATAAACATATACATAAACTTGGATATGTTAGTACAGGATATTAGTGAGTTTAATGGTACAGAGTTTTTGTTTCTTATATATGTTTGAATATTTATTATTGTATATGTTTGATTATTTTGTCATTTCAGTGATCAACTTCAGGACTACAATCTACTTTCAAATGATTAGAGGGAAATGTATCTGTAAAAGCTCACGATTATCATCACATTGTTAAGTAGTCCACGCTAAACAAAAGGAATCAGCACTTCTGCCAGAGCATGTAGTTTATTTTATGGTCTTTTGTTTGAGCATCTCCTGAACTAAAATGTATTGAGTTTTACAGACATGTATACACACACGCATGTTGCAAAATTATTCACAAGTGTATTTTAATGAACAGAATGAAAAAAATGTCATGCATAACCGAGGCAATCTCATGTAACCGGTCCAAAAAAGAGACGTTTCAAAACAGTTTCACTATCCAATAAGCTTCCTAAAGGAACCTAACCATATGAAAAGATAGTATTTGACTTCTTTTGCTTCTCTGGAAATTAATTATGAATTGCATTTCTTAGGGACCTTGGAATGCGGTGAGTGTTTTTTTTACCCTATGCCCACCATGTCATTATCAGAGAACTAATCAAGATACGGGGAGGAGAGAAGGGGAGCCTGGCAATGGAAACTCTTGTTGAACACAGTGTGTAACCTGTCAAAAAGGAGTAGCCAACAAGAATCAAAGCTCTCCAAAGTTTTAGCTCACTGTTGATATACAAGATAAAAAAAATATTTTTAAAGCTAAGTCATCAATCACCTAGCAACCTAATAAACAAATATATCACTGTCAGTAGTGGACTTTGGTTCTAAGAGGAATTGCCCATTTAGGTTTGCATGTGTCAGTATGCTGCTCTTTTACTCATTTAAATCAATCATTGCTAATCAGGAGTCTCTTCCTGTTTGACATTTTCAACTCTTAAACTCTTCCAAAAATATTCTTCACCTTTAGGCTGGGGCCATAGAGGGTTGAGCCGAGCCGCGCTGACGCTGAGGCTCGCCTGCTGAAATCTGCACGATTTCATGCCCATGCAGGCGAGCCAGCGGGCACGATCAGAGGCGGGGGGAGACTGAGGGAGGAGGGGCAGTGATGTCGCTGAGCCAATCGCCCGCGACGCACCGACGTCGATGTCACGGCACCGTGATGTTGACGCAGCTCCGCGCTGATTGGATGTTTTCAGCCGACAGCGAGCTGAAAAACAGCTTGGTTGTCGGCTGAAAATGCCAAAGCCTCATCACACCTGCGGACGCTCGCGTGAGCCCCCTCTAAAGGCATCCTCATTGAGGATGCAGGGGCTCAGCGCTGAGCATCCGCACGGCTCAGCGCGGCCTGTCCTTCTATGGACTCGGCCTTGGACATGTGGGAGCATCAGCTACTGGAGGAAATCTGACTAATCTGACCGAGGTTAAAAGAGATACACTTTTAAAAATGAAACAAAAGAAGGAAATTCTTATTACCGCCAGAATACACTATATCACACCCCAAAGAAATACTCAGTACAGAATATTACAGCTAAAATTACGTTGAACAATAATATTATTATTTTTTTAAATAGTGGTGATGTACAGTAACTGCGCAAGGATATTCAAATGACAGCATGGACAGGTGCTACATTTAGGTTACATGGCAATTGTGAAATAAAAAGTCTCCTTGACAAAGCTCCTTTGGAAGTGAAACGTGCATTGGGGCTGATGCAGTGACATTAGGTCGCATGATTCCAAGCGACATCAGACCTCACTGGGTCAGAGATAACTAGCACACCACAAGCAAGAAACATCATGTTATCTAAATTGTAACAAGATTCAAGGTAGAATGTTGCTTAGCTGGCACAGGTTCCAATTGAGACTACAGCAAATGGAAAACTAAATAGCGTTACAGCTTACTTGCTAAATAATCAGTAGCGGTTAGCTCCTTCACTGGCATTAATCCTATACAAAATCTTGAGAAGATATATGTGCTTAGCTTCCTGCTGCCAGAGATCACGCCATCACATTGATATTAAACCCAGTATATCTGGGAATACGTAAACATGAACACCACAGAATACGTACAGTATATATGAATAATTACCTTAGCAGTTGGTTTCTGATTAAAGAAGATTAAGGTCTGATAGACTATTATGTGAAGCTGCATGATAGCCATTATTTCAAGTTTAACTAACCAGATATATCAGTGCACTGCGAGTTAGACATCTCTCATTCAGGGGTTCAACCCTAGCCTATAGATTGCACTACGTTAGTGGTTTTAATATATCTTTATCTCATTAAGACTGATTACAAGTTCTATTTTAAGAAAACAACTCTCAGATTAAGTCATTCTCTTATTTCTCATTTGGTTTTTCTCATATTTGATATTAGCTCATTTTCATATTTCAGACAATCATTAAAGCTATATTTTAAGGGTTTTTTTTGCACACACACTGCACACATTCACAGCACACTGCACACATTCACTGCACACACTCACAGCACACTGCACACACTCACAGCACACTGCATACACTCACAGCACACTGCACACAAACACACAAACACACTGACACACAGCACACTGCATACACTCATCGCACACACTCACAGCACACTGCATACAATCACAGCACACTGCACACACTCACAGCACACTGCACACACTCACAGCACACTGCATACATTCACAGCACACTCCACACACTCACAGCACACTGCACACACTCACAGCACACTGCACACACTCACAGCACACTGCACACACTCACAGCACACTGCACACACACACACTACCACACACAGTCTCACACAGTCAAATACACACACACACACACACACACACACACACACACACACAGAGACACACTGTCTCTTTAAGGGAGCTTGCTCTCGCAAGACGGAAGCAGAAGCAGAAAGCTGAGACAGGGAGAAGAGCTGCCAGATGCCGGGTAAGTGCTGTGTGCTGTTGCCGCTGCCCCACCGGGTCTGGGAACGCTGGGAGAGTTCTCAGCTTTCCCCCTCCAGCGGACACAGTACCACCACAAAAAAAAACAACTTGGAAAAAAAAAAACATTTCCCCGCGACCACGTTTATAACGCGGTGGTCGCGCGTGGCCCCCGAGGACCGCGCTATAATGGGGTTAAGCTGTAATACTTTGGTGTCAGATGTGGTTACAAAATCAATTACCCAGATAAGACCGCTGAAACATGTCACTCGCATAAGTTCATTTTCGTCCTATGAGGGGTTGCCCCTTCCCTTATCGCATGTCAAAACTGTGCAATAAATGTGTTTTATGATACAATTTGGTAATGTTTGTGCGATCTGCAAATTTTGTATGCAAATTTAATAAATTAGCAAGTGAGAGTTGAGTTTGCTGATCACACAGAAATGTAAGGCCCAAAATATTGCCTCCCTCTGTTAGGATAAACAGTAAAGCCTACAGAGCTATTAACCGTGTTTGGATTATAGCCTGGTATCCACTGTTATATGAGGGGGTTAGGTGACTTGTGGTGTGGGTAGGTGTCCAGGTGTGGGATGTTAGGACCCTCGAGGGGGAAGGGTTATCCCCATGTATGCTGCAGGGGTTAATAAGACATGACCAACTTTGTAGGTATAAATCCGTAATCTTCCCTAAACCGAAACCATGTGTAACATGTTCCCCCACCTTAAGGGAGATTTGCTTCTGTTACCTGCGGTTGGTGCTACCTGTTAGGCTCAGAGAAGGCCTGAGCATCTGCCGTTGTTGTTCTTTTCTCTGTATTTCTCCATTCCCACAGGGCCTATCGCAGATAGTTGCAGTCTCCTGTGGAAAACACACTCATCCTCTCCCTGAAGAACTGCAGCCTCAGGTTGGAGTATAAAACAGTAACTAGTTCTTTATTCTTTAGGGTACAGCAACGGCATACCAACATATACAGCATACATCCGTACACTCTTCTCTGACAGCAAGAGAGATTATTCCTCACTGGACCCTACATAACCCAGCGGGGTGTCACATTGCAGCTTGCTGTTCTCTTGGTCCCTGGACTCAACCCCCAGTGCTTGAGGCCCCAAAGGTCTATCCCGGTCTTCCACACTCCCTGGTGGAGTATGGGGTAGATGATCCCACTCCCCTGAGGGAGGGGATGGAAAGTGAACCAGGGCCATGGCTCCACACTTCTACACACTAAATTTGGAACTGCAGCTCCTTTTTGTTACCAGGTGAGGGGCTCCATATGGACAGTACCCAGGCCATACGCCACCCCCCCTGTCACTCAAGGGAGCTGCTTACTTCAGCAAGGGCAGATTAAACCCTAACACTGCCTGCACTGGTACCAGGATTTATGTGTTAGGCAGATAAATTAGTAGCCAGGGGCTGCATGGCTACACATGTGTATAATGAATTTTGGTCTATTCCATTACATTAATGGAATGAATATATTAAAACATACTAGAATGCTTAAATAGCAGCAACTGTATGATATGGCCAAGTGTCTTCTCTTTATTGCTGCTCCATAAAAATCACTGTGAAGTCATTTTCAAGCCCACCCGTAACTGTTCAGAGGGTGTCTAAAATAGTAACTATAGAATGTAAAGGAATAAAAAATATATATTTTACATCCTACAAACTATACAGTAAAGGATTTAAGTTCATATTTACTGCGCAGTGCTTTAGTCTCTGTACAGTAATGGATAGTACGGTGTGCTATGCTTTGGAAAAAACAAAAACTTGGTGAAAATAATGCCCTCTGCGTGTTAGTTTCCAATGTATTACAGACCCTTTTCACTGCAGAAGCAGATAAAGACATTAAGCCTGATACATATACACACATATATATATATATATATATATATATATTATACATACACATATACACACATATATATATTATACATACACATATACACACACTGTTGCTGTATGTGTGGGAACCTACACAGATGGTTTATTAAGCAATTCTGTAATTTAAGGGGTGTAGTTTGACAACGGACCAACTGCGCATGTGCAACAGGTGTAAACTGTTCAATCTGTAATCAAGGTATTGTTTGGGTATATAAGGGTTCATTCTTCCTCCCCCAAGCAAATTTGTCCCTGAGGAAGCTCCTTTGCTGGAGGGAAACGCGCGTTGGACGCGCCATGTTGTCAGTCTCCTACTTGGAGCTGCTTTTATGTAGTGTTCTCTAGTCTCCTGGCTTTATCTATGTAGATCTGAATTGGGTACTCCACTAACACTCAGTGCGCAAGCATTCCTGCTCTTTATATGTTATGACCATTTGGAGTGTGCTGTAGAATGATTCAATGATTAATATGCTGTGAACATTTGCTTCACTATGCTGTGAATCATTTACCCTCCACCACTATACTATCAGTAGCACTTCTATATATATTGGATGGCAATACATTGTTAACTAACATCCTTAAGTGCTCTGTGGTTTACAAATCCAAGCAGGACTGCTGTAGTTCTACGATACATCCTAGTCACTGAGTGTGTACGTTTATTGAATTACTACTACTAGTGTACCTGATCTCATAGGTGCCCCAGAGGGGTTCATACCCTGACTAAATAGCGTCATACCCTGACTAAATAGCGTTCTGTGTCCTGAAGCCTCTACTACTACTAATTGTCGTTTGAGACCACTCTAACACACATTCACTGACACAGACGCTAGGTACTGTCAATTTAATTTATTTTTAATGCACATTGCTGTCCGGAGGGACTCCTTCTAGCCAAACACTGAGTGTGAGTTTCCGCTTCCGGTTCACCGGCTACACGAGGAGGGTCACGTGACGACGCCAGTACCTGGAGCCGCACTGTGAGGACTAAGCTGACGGCACATGAGAGCCAATCTCTTACATGCTATTGATCGCTTTATCTTTGTGAGTGGGCATTTTATAGATTTTATGTTCCTTGAAGTACAAATTTTATTATGTTAATGCACTAGGTGTGCGCCTGTTTCTTTTTTTCATATGTATTAGCTGATAAACCCGGCGTTGCCCGGGATTAAATGGTCCCGCTCCCCCTCTCTCTCCACCCACCCCCTATCTCCGCTCCCCATTGCCCTCTCTCTGTGGGTGAGTTAGTGACTGGGTGAGTAAGTGACTGGGCGGGCGAGTTAGTGACTGGGACGGACGGGCGAGTTAGTGACTGGGACGGGCGGGTGAGTTAGTGACTGGGACGGGCGGGTGAGTTAGTGACTGGGACGGGCGGGTGAGTTAGTGACCGGGACGGGCGGGTGAGTTAGTGACCGGGACGGGCGGGCGAGTTAGTGACAGGGTGGGCGAGTGAGTTAGTGACAGGGTGGGCGAGTGAGTTAGTGACTGGGTGGGCGAGTGAGTTAGTGACTGGGCGGGCGAGTGAGTTAGTGACTGGGTGGGCGAGTGAGTTAGTGACTGGATGGGTGAGTGGGTTAGTGACTGGGTGGGTGAGTTAGTGACTGAGTGGGTGAGTTAGTGACTGGGTGAGTTAGTGACTGGGTGGGTGAGTTAGTGACTGGGTGGGTGAGTTAGTGACTGGGTGGGTGAGTTAGTGACTGGGTGGGTGTGTGCCAATTTCATGTTTTTAAACCCAGAACACTAAAATTTGTTTTCGTGCACTCGCCGCACTCGCATCTTAGTGCGGGGAGGCTGAAATGGAATTCATCCCGGGGTTCAAATCGGGATTCATGTACATGCTCGTGAAGTGTTCGCTATAAACGGCCGTCTGCATCAGTGTACTATAGTTTACGCCATTATGACAAATTATAAAACAATGCGGCATAGCAATGAACTTTCTAGTATGGAATTAAAAATGCATAACAGAAATAAGAACGGGTTTAATTTAAGAGAAAAGCCAAAACAAACTTACTTGCATAAACACTCTTGTGACAGACCTGCTTGCAAACAGAAAAAAAAAATATGTTTAACAAATTGTTTTTTTAAAGCAGTTACCATATTGAAGTGGCAATATTATTCTCCAGTTAAATAACAATGGTTTTAACTACCAGATCAGTAGTTATATTTTGTTATGGTGTCTATATATAAAATATACATAAACTTGGATATTTATTAGAAGTGATATTATGCAGTTAATGGTACGAGGAGTTTTTTGTTCTTTATTATATGTTGAATATTTATTATTGTTATGTTTGATTATTTTGTCTTTCATTATCAGAGTGATCAACTTCAGGATCACAATTACTTATAAATGATTAGAGGGAAATGTATCTGTAAAGTCTCCGATATATCAATCACATTGTGAATACGGGTATAGTCACACGCTAAAAAAAGGAATCAGCACTTCTGCCAGACATGTAGTTTATTTTTATGGTCTTTTGTGGTGAGCATCTCCTGGAAAAAAATGTTTGAGTTTTACAGACATGTATACACACACGACACGGGTCTGCAAATATTTCACAAGGTATTTTGAATGAACAGAATGAAAAAAATGTCATGCATAACCAGGGCAATCTCATGTACGGTCAATAAAAGAGACGTTTCACAAACATTTCAAACTATCCAATAAGCTCTAAAGGAACTAACCATATGCAAGAATAGTATTGCCTTTTGTGTTTCTCTGGAAATTAATTATGAATTGATTTCTGTAGGACCTTGGATGTCGGTGTGAGTGTTTTTGTTTACCCTAGCACACCATTGGTCATTATCAGAGAACGTAACTCACAGTATACGGGAGGTGAGAGAAGGGGAGCTGGCAATAGGAGAACTCTTGTTGAACACAGTGTTGTAAACCTGTCAAAAAGGAGTAGCCAACACAATCAAAGCCTCCAAAGTTTTAGCTCACTGGTTGATATTACAGATAAAAAATATTTGTAAAGCTAGTCTCCAATCACCTAGCAACCTAAATAAAACAAATATTCACTCCACGGTCCGTAGTGGACTTTGTTCTCTAAGGACGGGAATGCCCATTTAGGTTTCATGTGTCATTATGGCTGCTCTTTACTTACTTTTAAATCAATCATTGCTAATCCAGGACCTATCATCCTTGTTGACATTTTCAACTCTATAAACTCTTCCAAAATATTCTTTCACCTTAGGCTGGGCCATAATAGGGTTGAGCCGAGCCGGCTGTACGCTGAGGCTCGCTCCTGGCTGAAGATCTGGCACGTGTCATGCCATGCAGGGCGAGCAGTCGGGCACGATCAGAGGCGGGGAGACTAGGGAGGAGGGCCCATGATGTCTCTGAGCCAATCGCACCGACGAAGCACCGGAGGGTCGCAGCAAAACAAGGTTCACGGCTGATGTTAACGCACGTAGTCCAGCGCTCCCGACTGATGATTTTTTCCAAGCACGACAGCGAGTCTTGAAAAACAAGCTTGGTTGTCGGCTGAAAAACCAAAGCCGCATCACACCACGCGAGCTTCGCGTGGACCCCTCTTAAGGCATCATCATTGGATGATGAGAGGCTTCGACGCTGAGGCATCACGCACGGCTAGCGCGGCCTTTCACCTCTATGACGTATCGGCCTTGGGACATGTTGGAGCATCATCTACTGGAGGAAATCTGGCCTAATCTGACCGAGGTTTAAAAAAAAAAGAGATACACTTTTAAAAATGAACAAAAGAAGGAAATCTTATTTACCGCCTAATACACTATATCACACCCCACCAAGAAATCTTACATCTATTCAACAGAAAGACAGATAAAGTTTGGTATTGTTAAGCATAATATGATATAATTTTTTGGTTAAAATAGTGGTGATGTATACCGATAACTGCGCAAGGATGAAATTAACGAAATGACCAAAGGAAAGAATAAGTACATTTAGGGTAATGGCATTGTTAAAAGGAAAGCAAGCTCATTGAGATAAAAGGCAGTACCTTGGACAGTGAAGTAAGCATTGGGCTGATGGAGGTGACAGTAAGGTCGCATTGGGGGTTAATCAGAAAGAACGCAGTAGGACCATAATGTCCAACAGAAGATGACGCTCACTGGGTCAGAAAAGAATAACTAGCACACCCACAAGCAGGAAACAGGGGTCATGAATTTATCTAAATTGTAACAAGATATCAAGTGAATGTTGCCTTAGGAACTAGGCCACAGAGTTCCCAATTGAGACAACTAAGCAAATGGAAGAACTAACTAAATAGCGTTATGGCTTACTTGCTAAATAATCAGTAGCGGTAGCTTTCACTGGCATTACTCCTATACAAAATCTTGAGAAGATATATGTGCGTTAGCTCATGTGCCAGAGATCACGCCATCATCAGTGATATAAACCCAGTATATCTGGGAATACGTAAACATGAACACCACAGATCGTACAGTCTATATGAAGAATTACCTTAGCAGTGGTTTCTGATTTAGAAGATATTAAGGTACTGATAGACTATATGTGAAAGCTGCAGATAGCCCCATTCATTTCAATTGTTAACAACCAGATATATCAGTGCATCGCGACGTTAGACATTCTCATTCTATCAGGGGTTCAAACCTAGCCTATAGATTGCACCTTTTTTACGTTAGTGGTTTTAATATATCTTTACTCATATAAGACTGATTACAAGTTCTTATATTTAAGAAAAACAATCTCAGATTATCCATTCTCTTATTCTCATTTGGTTTTTCTCATTATTTGATATTAGCTCATTTTCATATTTCAGACAATCATTAAAGCTATATTTTAAGGGTTTTTTTTGCCACACCTACACTGCACACATTCACGACACTGCACACTTCACGCACACACTCACACACGCACATGCACCACCACATGCAACTTCAACTCACAGCACACGGCACACAAACACACAACCACTGAACACAGCACACTGCATAACTCATCGCACACACTCACGCACACTGCATCAGCACACACTCACAACCAGCACACTGCACACAACTCACAGCACACTGCCACCACTCACAGGCACCTGACCACAATCAACCACAATCACACTGCACACACTGCACAATACGACACTGCATACATTCACAACACTCCCCACACTCACAAGCACACTGCACAACACCACATCACACTGCCCACACTCACAGCACCTGCACACACACACAGCACACTGCACAACACACACACACTACAACCCACACGTCTCACACAGTCAAAACACACACACACACACACACACACACCAACACAACACAGATGACACAGTCTCTTAAGGGAGCTTGCTCTCGCAAGACGAGAAGCAAGAAGCAGAAAGCTGAGACAGGGACAAGACGCTGCCATATGCGGGTAAGGCTGTGTGATGTTGCCGTGCCCACCGGGTCTGGGAACGCTGGGAGAGTCTCAGCTTCCCCCTCCAGCGGACACAGTACAACCCACAAAAAAAAACAACTTGGAAAAAAAAAAACATTTCCCCGCGACCACGTTTTAACGCGGTGGTGGTTCGCGCGTGGCCCCCGAGGACCGGGCGCTATAATGGGTGTTAAGCTGATGTAATACTTTGGTGTCAGATTCGTTGCAAAAATCAATTACCCAGATAAGACCGCTGAAACATGTCACTTCGCATAAGTTCATTTTCGTCCTATGAGGGGTTTGCCCCTTCCCTTATCGCATGTCAAAACTGTGCAATAAAGTGTTTTATGTACAATTTGGTAATGTTTGTGCGATCTGCAAATTTGTATGAAATTTATAAATTAGCAAGTGAGAGTTGAGTTTGGCTGATCACACAGAAATGTAAGGCCCAAAATATTGCCTCCCTCTGTTAGATTAAACAGTAAATGCCTACAGAGCTATTAACCGTGTTTGGATTAAGCCTGGTATCCACTGTTATATGAGGGGGTTAGGGTGACTTGTGGTGTGGGTAGGGTGTGTCCAGGTGTGGATGTTAGACCCTCGAGGGGGAAGGGTATCCCATGTATTGCTGCAGGGGTGTTAATAAAGACATGACAACTTTGTAGGTATAAATCCGTATTTGTAATCTTCCCTAAACCGAAACCATGTGTAACATGTTCCCCCACCTTAGGGAGATTTGCTTCTGTTACCTGCGGTTGGTGCTACCGTGTTAGGCTCAGAGAAGGCCTGACATCTGCCGTTTTGTTCTTTTCTCTGTATTTTCTCCATTACCCACAGGGCCTATCGCAGATAGTTGCGTCTCCTGTGAAAACACACTCATCCTCTCCCTGGGAACGAACTGCAAGCCTCAGGTTGGCGTATAAAACAGTAACTAGTTCTTATTCTTTAGGTACAGACAACGGCATACCAACATATACAGCATACATCCGTACACTCTTCTCTGACAGCAAGAGAGATTATTCCTCACTGGACCTACATAACCGCGGAGGTGTCACATTGCAGCTTGCTGTTCTCTTGCCCTGGACTCAACCCCCAGTGCTTGAGGCCCCCCAAGGTCTATCCCGGTCTTTCCACACTCCCTTGGTGGAGTATGGGGTAGATGATCCCACTACCCCTGAGGGAGGGATGGAAAGTGAACCAGGGCCATGGCTCACACTTCTACACACTAAATTTGGAAACTGCACTACTTTTTGTTACCAGGTTAGGGGAGGCTCCATATGAGACAGTACCCAGGCCATACGCCACCCCCCCTGTCACACAAGGGAGCTGCTTACTGTCAGCAAGGGCAGATTAAACACCTAACACTGCCTGCACTGGTACCGAGGATTTTGTGTTAGGCAGATAATTAGTAGCCAGGGGCTGCATGGCTACACATGTGTAGAATGAATTTTGGTCTATTCCATTACATTAATGGAATGAATATATTAAAACATACTAGAATGCTAAATAGCAGCAACTGTATGATATGGCCAGTGTCTTCTCTTTATTTGCTGCTCCATAAAAAATCACTGTGAGCATTTTCAAGCCCACCCGTACTGTTCAGAGGTGTTGGGTTAAAATAGTAACTTAGAATGTAAAGGAATAAAAAATATATATTTTACATAATCCTAAAACTATACAGTAAAGGATTTTGAGTTCATATTTACTGCGCAGTGCTTTGTCTCTGTACCATGTACAGTAATGGATAGTACGGTGTGTGTCTATCTTTGGAAAAAACAAAAACTTGGTGAAAATATGCCCTTCTGCGTGTTAGTTCCAATGTATTACAGACCCTTTTCATGCAGAAGCAGATAAAACTAAATAGCACGCATACATATAACAAAATAGAATATATATATATATATTATACAATAACACATATAACACACAATATTAATTATACATAACTATACAAAAACACCATATATATATATATATATTATATATACACATATACACACACACACACACACACACACAATATATATATAATATATATATATATATATACATTAACATACATGCATACAGCATACCCCGCCTTTAAGGACACTCACTTTAAGTACACTCGCGAGTAAGTACATTTCGCTCAATAGGAAACAGCAGCTCAGCATGCGCCTGTCCAGCACGTCCTGAACAGCATACTGGCTCCCTACCTGTACCGAAGCTTGCGGCCAAGCGGGAGACTATAGAGTCTGTTACACATGCGTTATTTATATCATATGCACGTAAGAGACGTGTAAGAACATAGGAAAAGGGGGGGAAGGAAAAACAAAATGGATGGGCTAATAAAAGAATTACTATACTGCACTCCTACTTAATTAATTTAACTTTATTATATTGTCCATAAAACATATTTACCAAAAACGTCATGTATTGTGCATTAAAATACAATTAAATTGACAGTACCTAGCGTCTGTGTCAGTGAATGTGTTAGAGTGGTCTCAAACGACAATTAATAGTAGAGGCTTCAGGACACAGAACGCTATTTAGTCAGGGTATGAACCCCTCTGGGGCACCTATGAGATCAGGTACACTAGTAGTAGTAATTCAATAAACGTACACACTCAGTGACTAGGATGTATCGTAGAACTACAGCAGTTCCTGCTTGATTTGTAAACCACAGAGCACTAAGTGTTTAGTTAAACAAGTATTGCCATCCAATATATATGAAGTGCTACTGCTAGTATAGTGGTGGAGGGTAAATGATTCCACAGCATAGTGAAGCAATGTTCACAGCATATAATCATTGAATCATTCTACAGCACACTCCAAATGGTCATAACATATAAAGAGCAGGAATGCTTGCGCACTGAGTGTTAGTGGAGTACACCAATTCAGATTACATAGAGTAAAGCCAGGAGACTAGAGAACACTACATAAACAGCTCCAAGTAGGGAGACTGACAACATGGCGTGTCCAACGCGCGTTTCCCTCCAGCAAAGGAGCTTCCTCAGGGACAAATTGCTTGGGGGAGGAAGAATGAACCCTTATATACCCAAACAATACTGATTACAGATTGAACAGTTTACACCTGTTGCATCGCAGTTGGTCCGTTGTCAAACTACACCCCTTAAATTAGCGAATTGCTTAATAAACCATCGTGTAGGTTCCCACACATACAGCAAAAAAGTGCTGAATTGGTGTGTAAAAACGAGTGTTTTTAGGCTTATATAACAGTCTGGCATAAATGGGCGAAATTTGAGTTCCAATGCCATGCGCGCGACTCAGGAAATCCAACAGACCTGAATGAAACCCACTGCGCATGCGGGGCTCTTAGTAGTAGAAATGTGTTGCTGTATGTGTGGGAACCTACACAGATGGTTTATTAAGCAATTCGAATTTAAGGGGGTAGTTTGACAACGGACCAACTGCGCATGTGCAACAGGTGTAAACTGTTCAATCTGTAATCAAGTGTATTGTTTGGGTATAAGGGTCATTCTTCCCTCCCCCAAGCAAATTTTGTCCCTGAGGAAGCTCCTTTGCTGGAGGGAACTCGCGCGTTGACGCGCCTGTTGTCGTCTCCTACTTGAGCTGCTTTTATGTAGTGTTCTCTACTCTCCTGGCTTTATCATGTAGATCGAATTGGTACTCCACTAACACTCAGTGCGCAGCATTCTGCTCTTTATATGTTATGACCATTTGGAGTGTGCTGTAGAATGATTCAATGATTATATTGATGTGAACATTTGCTTCACTATGCTGTGAATCATTTACCCTCCACCACTATACTATCAGTAGCCACTCTATTCTATATATGGATGGCAATACATGTTAACTAACATCCTTAAGTGCTCTGTGGTTTACAAATCCAAGCAGGACTGCTGTAGTTCTACGATACATCCTAGTCACTGAGTGTGTACGTTATGAATTACTACTACTAGTGTACCTGATCTCATAGGTGCCCCAGAGGGGTTCATACCCTGACTAAATAGCGTTCTGCTGTCTGAAGCCTCTACTATTAAGTGTCGTTTGAGACCACTCTAACACACCTCACTGACAGACGCTAGGTACTGTCAATTTAATTTATTTTTAATGCCAATACATGACGTTTTTGGTAATATATGTTTTATGGAAAATATATTAAAAGTTAAATTTTAATTAAGTAGGAGTGCAGTATAGTGAATTCTTTTAGGAGACACATCCATTTTGTGTTTTCCTTCCCCCCCATTTTCCTGATTCACTTTTTCAGTTCACAGTTTGCACCCACTTTTTTGGATTACCATTTATTTACTCATTATTTGCTTCAATTGGTGTGGTTTTGTGATCATTCCCTAACCCTAGTGTTTCTTCTGTACAGTACATGCATCGATAAGTGGGAAAAAGGGAGTGCTTCACTTTAAGTACATTTTCACTTTACATACATGCGTACGTTAATGCGTGGTATGCCTGTACATACATACATATACATTCTACTCCTCGTGGCGCCACCATTGCTGTGAAGTCATTTGATTCACAGCAGTTCTATCATTTGGCTGCTGCCACTGTGAGTCCAGTGTGGTTTATCCTTCACCTTTACAGGAGGAAGGTATCATATGCCTCCACTGGCTGGTGGGATTACTTGGTGATTTATCACCCCTACATCTAAGAGGCATGATGTGGACTGTTTTTCTCCGTGATTAACCGAGTCTTCATCACCTATTGGGTCCTGGCTTTACGCCGTAGGATAATCCATCTGCGCTGACCCGCTGTGGTTACAGATTGTCTCAATCGATTTGTGTTTTTACCACATTGTGAGTATAGGTCCTGGTGACCATTCCTTTTTCATTAAAGAATCCTTCCCTTTTTACAGTATTATGCTGTGGAGCTGGCGCTTCTGTCTGTTTGTTTTTTGTAGATTTCTGTGATCTGGCAACATCATAACAAGAAGCTTTGACTTTGACTGGACTTTTCATCTTTATTTCACGTGTTTGGTTTATATATTTTTTTTTTATATATTCACCTTGGTGTTACACTAATTATTTGATTTATTTTAAATCATTGTTATTGATTATATTTATGCACATATGCTTATCAACACCTTATTTTTACTACACACTTTAGCGCTACTTTGTTTGTGTTAGTTATTACATAATCTATATAATAATACTATACATAACAACACACATATATATATACACACACACACATTGCTCATTTGTGTGTCTTAGGCAGGTCTGCAACCCCACCTTTCACCATTATCACTTCCACTGCAGCAAGGGATTTGGGAAATGACATGCAAATGAGCACACAGTGCCACCTTTTGCTTCAAAACCATTAACATGGTTCCCTATAGGCTTAAGCATGCTGCATTTCCCAGAATCCGTTGCTGCAGTGGAAGTGCTGGGTGATAATGGAGAAAGGTGGGGTTGCAGACCTGTCTAAGACATGCAAATGAGCATACAGTAATATTTCCATTTGCTATATGCTTTTTGTCACTTTTTTTTACCCACCATGACTTAACTAAGTAATATATATATATATTATATATATATATATATATCATATATATATATATATATATATATTAGATAATAATATATATTATATAACAAACACAAAGAATGAAGTAGCGCCTCATATAAAACTAATTATCTATAAAGACCGGTAAAGCTAATCATGAAAGGTCTTCTTGTGGGGTGGCTAGATATTGACTTAACACATTGATATAGACTAAAAATTATAAAAACAATATAAAGACTAAATCACTACTAATTGTATTAAGATTGAATTACCTACATGTTCTATATAAAAAATGATATTAAAATAGGTTAGCGAAATTTATTATAACAAAAATGAAAAAAAATGAAAAAGTAAAAAGAAAAAATAAAAAAAAACATGAAAAAAAACCTTCAGTATAAAAGTCCTGTTCCAATGATAATAGCACCAGGTTACTGCAGCCCCGTTTCAAAGGGATCACAGTCCCTAAACCATATCTGAAAAAAAGAAAAGAAAAAAAAGGCACACCTGAAGTCTAAAATAATAAATATACCAAACAAAAAAAAAAAAAAAAACACACCACTAAAACAAAAAAAAAAAAAAAAACAAAAAAAAAACCCAATCCAAATAAAACCAAAAAAGAAAAAAAAACAAAAAAAAAACACAAACAAAAAAAAAAACACCAACAACAAAAAAAAAATCAACAAACAAAAAACAAAACCAATCAAAAAAAAAAAACACCAAAAAACACAACCAACACCAAAAAACACACAAATAACAAACAAAAACAAAACAAAACAAAACACCTCCAAAACAAAAAAAAAAACAAACAAAAAAACACACCCCCAAAAAAAAAAAAAAACACACCAAAAACCCACAACACAAAAAAAAAACACCAACCCCCAAAGGCGCACACCTAGTGCATAACATAATAAAATTTGTATTTCAAGGAACATAACATTTATATAAAATGCCCATCAACCAAAGATTTAAAGCGATTAAATAGCATGTATGAGATTGGCCTCATTGTGCGTCAGCTTAGTCCTCACAGTTGCGGGCTCCAGGTACTGGCGTCGTCACGTGACCCTCCTCGTGTAGCCGGTGAACCGGAGAAGCGGAAACTCACACTCATGTTGGCTAGAAGGAGTCCCTACGGACAGCAAACCCTCGATGTCCTCTATATTGAATTGGAGCCGTGTAGTACACACAGGGAAAAGGTTTCTGGCAGCAAAGCAGCAACGTGATCGTGGGCAAATGGCCGGCTCGCAATGAAGTGCACGCCTATGCGTTTCGTCAATCGATGATGACTTCCTTAAGGGATTCCCTCCAAGTGCCCCTCCACGATATGTATAGGAGATATTTGTACATGATTAGCCAATAATTAAATGATTTAAGAACTGACAATTAATAAAAATTACATGCTAGCTTTCATTTCAAAAGTGTGTCACGTTGATGTATTATTGGTGAGGACACCATTAGTAGCAGAAAGGAAATGGAATGTAAGTAATATATTGTGATCCATTTGATTTGATTATTAACAATCACTACTTAGTAGGAATTAGAGTTTAACTATAATGTCAATTATCAATTAGGAATACCACGTGATTGACAATATGCATCTAATATATATGTAGTATTTGAAAAAGAAGTATATGGAGATGGATCATGAAGAAAGAATGTTTTAGAAGAATTGGTAATATATTAATAAGAATTCTCAATTAAAATCATAGTAAGGACTAAAGGTTGTTATATAACTAAATTTATTTAAGTAGAGTTACAGGATCTGGAAATATATACCCTATACTACGTGAATGCTAATTGATCATCTAATCTGGAAAAAATAACAAAAATTAATTCCTTAAAAACTCTTCTCAGAACATAATATTCATATAAATCTAAAATGCTTCAAAAGAATAGGTCAGTATTTATATAGTATTGATTTGCAAAATATTGTCAGTATTTTCAATATAGATAGTAATAACAATTAGAAACAATAATAATGATGATAATAATAATGAATACCCTTTTTTTGTAGATTCCAGTTAGGAGCCAGAGGAGGTGATGAGATGATTTGATGGTTTCAAAGCAAGGACAGAAAAAGGATCGACATCGACCACCATATATAAGCTATTTGTGTATAGATTGAATGTTGGACTATATGTCTCAATGTGTATAATAAAATGACTTTGTAATATATGTGTTTGTATTATTTGATAAATATGTGATTATGAATATCAATATGAGTATGATATGAATATATTACCAAATAGAGTGAAAAAATAAAAAATATATATGATAAGTATATATGTACTGATTAAATAAATAAATGGAAGAAAACCTATTCCTACTATAGTAGTGATTGTTATCACAAACTCAAATGGGAATCACAATATAATGACTACATGTCAATTCCTTTCTGCTTTACTCAATGGGGTCCTCAAAATATACATCACCGTGACCACTGTTGAATGAAATGCTAATCATGTCTGTTTAATTAATTGGTCATTTACTTAAAATTCTTTACTTAGTGGCTAATCATGTACAAATATTCTCCCTATAAAATACGGAGGGGCACTTGGGAGGGTATCCCTGAAGAAGTCATCATCGATGACGAAAAACGCTAGGGCGTGACTAGATCGACCGCAATTTGCCCACGACTCACTGTTGCTGCTATTGCTGTCAGAAACCTTTTCCTCTGTGGTGTACTACACGGCTCCACTTTTAATATAGAGGACCGAAGGGCATTGTGTCCGGAGGGACTTCCCGTCTAAGCCAAAACACTGGGTGTGAAGTTTCCGCTTCCGGTTCAACGCTACACGAGGAGGGTCACGTGACGACGCCAGTACATGGAGCCGCACTGTGGAGGGACTAAAACATGACGCACATGAGAGCCAACTATTAATGTATTGATCGCTTTATCTGTGTGAGTGGGCATTTTATAGATGTTATGTTCCTTGAAGTACCAAATTTATTTTATTATGTTAATGCATAGGTGTGCGCCTGTTTCTTTTTTTCATATGTATTAGCTGATAAACCCGGCGTTGCCCGGGATTAAATGGTCACGCTCCCCCTCTCTCTCCACCCACCCCCTATCCCGATCCCCATTGCCCTCTCCTTGTGGGTGAGTTAGTGACTGGGTGATTAAGTAAGTGACGGGAGGGAGAGCCGTGGTGACTGGGAAAGGAACGGGCGGGGAGTTGATGAAGGGGACGGAGGGGTGGGGGGGTGAGTAGGATGGGACGGGCGGGTGACGTTAGTGACTGGGCGGGCGGGTGAAGTTCGTGACCGGGCGGGCGGGTGCGATAGTGACCGGGACGGGCGGGCGACTGTTAGGGAAAGGGTTGGCGAGTGAGGAGGTAGGGAAAGGGTGGGAGAGGGGAGTTAGGTGAATGGCGTGGGAGAGATGGGAGTAGTGACGGGAGGGCGAGGGGCGGAAGTGACGTTAGTGACTGGGTGGGCGAGGGAGTAGTGCCGATGGGTGTGAGTGGGTTAGTGACTGCGGTGGGTGATGTTAGTGACGAGTGGTGAGTTCGTGACTGGGTGAGTTAGGGATG